>JAOTQH010000005.1:5089108-5103587 GCA_025631255.1 Cornus kousa | reverse complement strand
GTTTCACATTGTTCTATACTTCAAGCTGTGTGTTAATTCCTATCTTGTGTTGCAGCTAAAGTTAGGTTTACTTGGTGCATTGACACCTTATTCTTCTGGTGATAAAACTATTGAGAGCTTTGTGTCTAAGCAGGGTTGCTTAGGACAACTTGAGTGCATGTGTGCATATTGTTAAAGCTTGTGTGTATGTAAAGGCTGTGAAAGGTAATGTCGTAGCTAGTACAATGTGTGTGGAAAGTAGGACAGCTGAGTAAGTAACTACTTGCGTACAACAAGTGTTGATGATGAGCTAGTGTGTGTGTGTATTGGTTATGAAAGATAGTGTCTATTTTAGTACAAGGGTGTGTGCAGAGAGTGAGACAACTGAGTATGTAACAAGATACATACAACTTGTGGATATTTATATTGGCTAAGGCCAAGAACCAAGGTTTTCCTTATTGAGAAGGTTTCCTTGTATACCTTTGTTTTGTGCCTTGATTGACTTCAAAGTTTATATCTCCTATGTTATACATGTTGTACTCAAGTGAAAAAGTTAAGAAGTTGACCTAAGACCAATTCAACCCCCCCGGTCTAACAGGACACTTCTAGTAAGAAACAGTACATGTGTCGTGTCCATGTCAGACACATGTCTAACACTTCATATACTTCGCCGAGACCTCTTGGATACTTAGGTTGACACTTCAAAATATTTCTAACACAAGTCTAACCGGTAATTTTGAAAATAATATTAATACATTCTAAAGTATTCAATTTTTTTCATGAAAAAAAAATTAACATTATTATACACATGATCACCAGAGAAGCATTAAATGATATTTAATTTATTTAAAATAAAAATACTATTTTAACAAAGTAGTGTAATTACTGTATATATATTATAAAAGTAATTATAACCCTTGGTATAAAAATTAGAAATGAATTAAATTTTATAATACTATTACTCAATAGATGTATATAAATAAAAAATTATATTTACATATAGCCGTGTGGACGTACTCACGTCCTACGTTTTAAAAATTTGGCCTATGGACTTGGTGACATCTCCGTTATCTCTTAAGTACATAAATTGAGCTACGAAGAAGGTCAAATACTCTCTCTCTGAGCAGTTATTGGGTAGTTATAGGAGTTGCATTACTTCCTGTTAAACTTTCCGGAAACCATTGCGGCGCTGCTCTTGCTGCTCCTACTCATTCTTATAAGAAGATTTCCCGATGCTTATTGCGGATAGGAATGAAACAAAGCAAAATGAAAGTCAACGGTTTAAATTCAATGCTGCATTTCTGTGTGTTTCTTTTGGGAGCCATATGTCCATCGAAAATATAAATTTTGCAGAGAATTTAAAGTGGGAAATAACATGTCTAGGTTACATTTATATATAAAGAAAGTATAAATTCATAGTGAAGTTAGAAACGTATCTTAGGTTACACCATAACTTACACCAGAATACAAGCACCCCCTTCAGTTGGCCTTGCTTTCATGATTCCATAGGTTTTTGAATCCCAGCAGCAAACCGAAAGGTAAAACACACAAACAAATCTAAAGCTTTTGACCTTTGAGCAAAGAATTTGGCACATGATGTACACTTTGCTACATGCATCGCGGGAAGAGAGTCTGTCCCACATAACCACCAGCCATTGCCCTTCTCACATTGGATTCAAACATCTTTGGATTATCTCTTAACACAGCAGCTGCATCCTGATTGAGGGGATCTTCATAATTGGGTTGCTGCATTCTCGCAAATGCACAAAAAAAAAATTGTAAATACAGTCCACCCATCAAGTTGGAAAAGATTATTCATAAAAGGAGCTATATAATTACCGTGAAAAGGTGAAACAGCCCATAAATTATTGTATTTACATTGAGAACAGGCTTCCAGTCTTCTCGCAATATGTTAAGGCAGACATTTCCTTCCAAGTCAATATTAGGATGATATACCTGCGAGTGGGATGCATTGTTTAAAACGCCAACCACATCCACGAGCAAACGTTATTAAGAAATTAATGTAAAGAAGAGCCATCTTTAGCAAACAGGACTAGCTTTTACCTTTGTCTTGCACTTGACCTTTGGTGGCTCATGAGGGTAGACGGGAGGAACTTGGAAAGAAAATACAAATGTACCGCCTCTGTCACAAGAAACCAATACTCATGGCTAAGTAACTAGGAGTTCTATACCAATAATAAAAAATAAACAGAAAAGCAAGACAAAGAAATGAGCAAACCTAGTGACAACTAATTATGTCGCCTAAATGAGAATAACATAGAAGAGCATATCAACGATTTTCCGCCAACCCCAGAATGATTTCATAACTATACTCATTGCACATGGCATACAAAGGAGCATGAGACAACACTAAATGGTCCCAAAGCAAAGTAACAATGAAGGTTATCAAAAACCAATGATTATACGAACATTCCATATTGGGAACTGCAACACTTTCCTAGAACATTGATCTGTCTATAGTGATACTAATAGGGGAAAGCATATAAACTAAGACCATAAAATCTTTTTCTCCAGGCATTTGCTCAGTATTGGAAGAGCGGAAATTTTTTATTTGGGTGGGGATGGGAGAGGATGATTCATTAATTATCTATTCTACTTGCTTTCCAAGTCGAGTTATGTTGATTTGGTTGATTTAGGAATCAATAAAAGTGATTAAATCTATTTTTGGTTAGACAAATGTAGTATGATGAAAATTAGTCTATAAGTCCTCTTATAAATTAGCCAAACATTTATGCTAACAAGTTGTTAATAGCTAATTTCCCCACATTAGTTTCACAGAGAAGGGGGAAAAAAACACTCTTGTGGCTTAGCATTTCAAGTGAAGGGTGTCACTTTCATTCTGTATTCGAACTTTTTTTCATCTCCATCTTCAACATCAACAACATTCAAACCACATCCATGTCCCTCTCATCCCCAAAATTGCATTCACCAACCTTTTTTTTTTTTTTTTTTTTTTTTTTCTAATCATGGTCTCTCTCCATGAAGTCGAAGATAAAAAAAATTTATAATGTTCCTTCGTTTTCTTGAGCTTCCTCACTGGATTATCTAAGAAAAATGAAAAGTTAAAATAAAAAAATAATAATAATAAAAAATAAAAAAATAAAAAACAATTGGAAAATGATCAATATATTCCCAAATCAGTGTCATAATACTTTTATACAGCACCTTTTCCATGGCGTCTGAGTTTCGACTGCCATGGATCTTAGGGCAAAATTATGATAACCATGAGATGAAACTCAAAGAGGCAAGATTTCACCGACTCTTCTCATTCACGAGACATCAACGACCATGGATTCCAGCAAGACTAAATTTAAAACATGTAGATGATGGTATCAATTTGAGCCACGTGGCAGATGACAGTGATGCCCGTTTAGTTGATCCGTGCTTGAATGGAGCTTCGTTTTCAGTTAAGGTTCCAGGTAAGACTGTAAATGGGTCGAGGGTTCAAGTGGTATCCGAACCCAAACCTGGATCCATTCTCGAACCCGGATCTGAATCTAATCCCGGACCTGTTCCTGTACACGAATCTGTACCCATTGCCGTGTGTTTGGTCATATGTTGGACAATTGCTCTGTGGTTAGTAGTAGAGAGAATTGTGATGTGGGGGATGTTCTCCAAGGTGCCATGTTGTCTGCAGGTGCTCTTGTGGATAAGATGGTTAAACCAGGATGGGTTGCAGTGGCCAAGCAGAATTCAGTAACTGGTCATGGGGTTTCTTCCGTGGAAAACCAGGAGGTGAGAGGTTGTTTGTCAACTGAAGTTATGCTTTCTAATTCTGATCTACCTGGTTCTTTGTCTCTTACTGGTGCTCCAGTTACTATAACTGAGGCTGGGATTGGGGTTCCTGGGGGTGTATCTTATGCATCGATTGTTAAAGCTTCCGGGAGTAGTGATATTGTTGAAGAGCTTTGGAATTCTCAGTGTAAACTTGAGGTGTTAAATGCTTTGGATTTGGATACTAATACAGGAAGGTCTGCTACTCCTGAAATTGTTTCCCAACCTGTTTTGAATTTGGGCAGATTGTTGAGGCATGCTTCAAAGAGTAAAACTAGTCTTGGTACTCTAAAGCCAAAGAGAGTGCTTTTGCCTAGGATGGTGGGGAGTCTGCTAGCAATACTACCTAATGGCTGCTTGTATGGTTTTGTGGGTAGTTTGGTTGGGGTACTTTCTATGTTTGTTCTATTGGTTTTCTTTTATCTTGTTATCAGTATGTTTTCTGAGTTTTGTTGTTTAGTGTTGTGGTAGGGGGTTTTTCTTGTATTCTGTGAGGTTGTTTTCTGGGGTATGCCCCTGAATTTTGTTTGTAGGACTTTGTCCTTTGTGTTGATTCAATAAATAAACCACTTACTTCTCAAAAAAAATAATAATAATAAATACAACATGTGATGATGATGAACAAAGATGGGGTTTTCCATTCATGGGTTGTCCAACTCCTGATGGAGACTGGATTCCAATAGGCAACCTCTGGTGAAAGTGGCACCATAAATTTTGGCATATATATAAAGAGAGAAAGTCAGTTCAGATAAAGAGATGACCGACAACGAAGATGGAGGCCATGAACTCCATAGATTCTAAAAGCGGAAGGTGATATTTCAGAAGGGAAGAAGATGATTGCTGGTGAGGTTAGGAATGCCTTGGTTTTCATAGATTAGGAATGTAGAGAGATTAGTTATTGGTAGTTCAATAGGACTTAGGTTGACAAATTTCATAGAACAAAATTGGAGCCTGTAACTTCTGTTTTAATTTCTAGTTTAGATGATAATTTTTCAAAAGTTGGTTAGAGTTAGTTGATTACCTCCTACTCAAGGTCGAAGAAGGACTTGCAATCTACATGCAGGAGTATGAGTAATCTTCTTCTAAAAATGTAAAAATGTAACTTAACATATTGATTCACTCAGCAAAATAATGGTTCACGCACGCATAACTAGGGTTTCCAAGTTTTCATGATTTGATCTTGATTGATTCCCTAAAATGTTTCAAAACATGCATTAAAAGAGTTTTTGAGAACTTACTAAATTGAAAATTTTATAAGTAAACACTGCAGTAGACTTCAATCGATCTAGGGCGATCAAGGCCTACTGGAGTTTTGTCAATCGATTGATGGAACTATGCAAAAAGATTAGTTATTGTTAGTTCAATAGGACTTAAGTTGGCAAATTTCACAGAACAAAATTGGAGCCTGTAACTTTTGTTTTAATTCCTAGTTTAGATTAGAAAATTTCAAAAGTTGGTTAATGTTAGTTGATTACCTCCAACTCAAGGTCTTTGAAGGAATTGCAATCTACATTCAAGGATATATGAGTAATCTTCTTCTAAAAGTGTAAAAAGGTAATTTAAGATATTGATTCACTCACCAAAATTATGGTTCATGCACACATACATGGGGTTTCCAAGTTTTCATGATTTGGTCTTTACTTGATTCCCTAAAATGTTTCAAAACATGCATTAAAAGAGTTTTTGAGAACTTACTGAATTGAAATCTTTTTAAGTTAACACTGCAGTAAACTTCAATCGATCAAGGCCTAC
Organism: Cornus kousa; assembly: GCA_025631255.1. Taxonomy (NCBI): domain Eukaryota; kingdom Viridiplantae; phylum Streptophyta; class Magnoliopsida; order Cornales; family Cornaceae; genus Cornus; species Cornus kousa. The sequence goes on along the minus strand of JAOTQH010000005.1, from coordinate 5,098,061 downwards.
TGGAGTTTCACCGATCAATCGATTTAACTATGCAAAAAAACAATTTCCAAATTGAGTTATAACTCTATTTATCCTAGTCTCTCTATACTTCTTTCTTGCCTATATACAAATCATACAAAGGGCAGAATAATATAAAACTCATCTATTCATAGAGAGCAAATCTGTGAGTACTAGAGTGCATCCTGTTTTTGTTTTTACATTCATCATTCATAGAATTGATGTGTGAATTGATACTAATTCACTGGTGGAGAAGCAAATTTGTGAGGAGCAAAGTCTATTGACAGGTAGAGGTCTGCCTACAGACTTTCGGGAGAAAAATTGACAGCATTTGCGTCAAAGAGGTAACTGGGGGTTTCAGGAACTGTGAACCTAGGTTGCAAGCTTCCTTTCTTATAGTGGATTTGGTTTGCCTGAAGTAGATCCATGTTTTCCCCTTTGGCGTTTCCACGTAAAAATCTCTATGTACATTACTTACAACCAACCCCCCTTCCCCCGTTTCTCTCTTTCCTCTTCCTCTCTAGTGGTTCTAGATCACAGGCCCTGTGCAACTCCATCAGAGGCTTGTTTCTGGTCCCTACCATCAATAGTAATAGAAAATGAAGAAAATATGGGAATGTGTTCTGACATCAATTACATTAATGCCCTTAAATTAATTATTTTTTAAAATCAAATAACGGGTATTTTTGTACATTAAATGAGATTAGCGTATCCATGTAATAATCCAAAACCAAGCATAACCTAGACCATTCATTGGCGTCACAGATTTTTGGGTCCTAAGGTTCTCATACACCAAAGATTGATAGAAGACAAACCTCAAGATCAAATAGTATTTTTTTTTTTTAATTTTTTTTTTCTTGATAAGAAAACCAAATACAATTGGTATGGTGCAAATTTAGATTTTCTAACCTAAACCACCTTTTACCTGTGCATTGGTTGGGCTCCCACCACAGGGACACACATAATTCCCAGTAAAATTTGAATTCCTAATCACTCCATGCAGAACATATAAAGGAATGAGATCTCCATAAGATTAATTACTTACAAGTAGTATCCTTCATCAGGCCGTATGGTCACCTCAAAGTTCATCAGGTCATCCTTGCCATTCGGAAATGATACGTTACAAGTTTTTGGCAGGTTCAATTCACTAATGTCTACAAGATTAAGAATGTAAAAAACCATATAAGAACCTAAAGGAGTTAAATATGACAAAAGAAATGAAGGTAAATTCATTAATTAATTATATAAGAACCCACTTTTAGTATCAATCCTCATAGAGCAAATTAATTGGATTTATAAAATAAACTTATCAAAAAAAAAAAAAAATTGGATTCATGAAATAAACAATTTCATACAAGCCAGTTAATACAGAAGGTCCAATGCCATGAGGCTCTGCAAAATACTCCTGGAACGAACTAGAAGTCCACTGAGCATCACAACACCTAGTTTCAATAATGAGAAGCTTAAAAAAGATGGCAAAAATAGAAAGCTTGGGAGCAGCAATTTTTACCAGTGAAAAAAAAAAAACCTAGTAAATGAGACAACACCATTAAGTCACTTAATATGACTGACAACTAACTGGTGATTTGGCTCTTGCAGCCAATTAAATGTCTTAACCCATGAATAGCATCAGGATGAACAATACCTTGCATCACCACAATACCCCTCAAAAACTGACACAAAAAGTAACGATAACATCAAGCAGCAAATAAGCAATTATGTTTAGGTAGACCTGTCAACAAATTGAATTTTTATCCGAATTCGGTCTGAATCCAGTCTGATAACTCGGATATGGATTGAATATTTAACCTGATAATCCATTTACGATCTAAATACAATAATTCGTTTAGTTAACAAATCAGATATGGATTGTGGTCAATCCAATCCGATAATAATCCTATTCGACAACATATATTATTTATCATTCAATTAGTGTGCATTTTCATGAGAAAATTAATAAAAGATATTATTTACATAATAGTTTATCAAGTATAGAATTGGAAATTTTAATTATTTCAGTTTTTCTTCATTTTTTTTATTATTTTCTTTCCTCTATTGATTTTGCTCACTCTATTATTATTTTTTCCTTTAAGTATTCTCATTTCTTGTTCATATTTTTGGTCTTCTCTCTCTTCCTCTCACTTTTTCTAATTTCTATTTTGAAAACTTTAACAAAAATTAAAAATCAGATATGGATTGCATAACAGATAATCCAACAAGATATAGGATTGAATCACACATATTCCTTATTGGATTTCAGATCAGATCAAGTCAGATCCAGTCCAGCTTGGTCGGTTGACAGGTCTACGTCTAGGCTATGTTATATAGTCTCCAATACAAGTGTCAGGTGTGGGTATGTGTCTAGGAGTTGGTTTTACTCCCCAAACTCAAAAATAGAGAGGCATGGCTACATATTCATATTTTTGATACGTTAATTTTATTTTCTAGGATAAATAAGGAACTTTTATGATACTTTTCTGGTCTTGCCCAACCATTTAACATGTGTCAAGTGTCCAACACAAGTACTTCATGCATTTAGAAGAGTCCATGTAACATACGTTTAGGGAGCCATGTGCTAATCAAAGTCCAAGCCACAGCGTAGCCCACAATCTAAGAACATAATATCAAAATTTTACTTAAAATTTGAACACTTCAAATTACATTATTAAAATTCTTTAATGCGTGTGAGATAGAAACCTCTATGAAGACGTAACTCTCCTGCGCTTTGCTTCTTGACAGTTGACATCCCATTGGCATTTTCTGCCCTCTGCTTTTCCTTAACTTTAAACAGCTTAATCATATTTCCTACAACAAAACAACAAATATTAGGAAATATACAATAATGCCATCTCCAAGAGAAATTCAATGCAAAATAATTGTTAAATAATAAGAAGAGATAGAGGAACATAAATAAATCACAACATGATTTACATAAGTTTCCAATTCCATTGGAACACAGGGCACTTCCAAAATAAAATCCCAGAAAATGTATGAGCATAAAGAGAGATCGTAGCAAACTACTATCCACCAAAGCTGGCACTGACAGAAATCACTTATCTAAATTCTCCAGGAATAAAGTTCATATATTACCAGGCTTTGCAAAAGATGTAGACAAATTGCAAACAAAATCTGACAAGTTAATAGCAATAAAAGGATCCACACTTCCAGCTGCTCACCTGCACAGCACACACTTCTTTGCAATCACTCGAGTTCTTAACTACGCTGGAGTCTAAACAAGACACACCTCAGATGGAAAAAAAGCCTCCCATATCAATTTTGCTCATAAAAAGCACTTTTCTAAACCAAGTTTTTAGTAGCCAACAAAGAGCAGCTCAAACAAGCTGACATAAAAACCCTCCAGTCTCACAAGATGAAATCCTGTCATATAAAAATATCAACAGATACCAGTGTCAGCTTCCAAATCCTGCAAATGCTAAAGATCTACCCGCAATTACAAATTGAGAAAAGGATTTTCTACATCCAGTTCAGTTGCAGTTGGGATATGTGGTTCTGTTAAGTAGATTTTGGTTGTTAGTTATAAGAGTGAATCACTGCCTCATTCGTTTACACATAAATGTTGTTTTCCTTTCCAAGTTCACTGCAAGGAAAAATGCTATGACCAGCTAATGCTTACCTAAGGTTCCTTTCTTTTCAATCAACATTAAGGCTCCATATGGTACACAAGAATGGAATGAAACATGGAATGAAATGACAATGTTGCAGGAACAGAAAGATCATCTCTGTTTTATTGTTTGGTTGCTGACACAAAATGATGCACAAATGGAATGACCACTTAGACCCGTTAACAAGTCAGAATAGATGAGTTTTAAGTTAATTTATCTAAAATACCCATATAATAATAATTAATTAATTAAATTAAACAAATAATAAACATTCATAATATTTTGAGATGAAAAATTTTTCATTTTAGGATATATACACCGCCTAAAATAAAATATTTGCACAAGAAAAATATTATATGGAAAAATAACCGATTGTACACCTTTAAAAGGTTTTAAATGTGTTTCTTCCTGTTATTGCAATAAATCATGCGAGAAAACCAATTCGACTTCTTGTTGCCATGAAGTCTATTTCACACGGTATACATCACCAAATCACACACACACATATATACATATCATACCATGTACTAATTATCACACTCAAATCCTCTTACATATATATACTTTACATACTATATTATCACCCACTCATATTCTTATTTTAATTATACATATATGCATGTGCATGTGCATAGGTATATATATGTATATTTAACAACAAGCATGTGTGTGTGTGTGTGTGTGTGTGTGTGTGTGTAAATATGTATATATATACGCGTGTGCATGTGCCTATATATATTAGTTGTATTTAATAAGCATCACCCAAATCATCAAAACCCAAAATGAAAAGGCATGCAATTTTCCCAAGCCAGTATAGTGCAATAATGGTTTGTGCTTTCAAGATAAGATAAAATTCATGAACTGCATTCATGTTTGGGCAAATTTCACTTAATGCATCCTTTTCTCTATAGATGGCGATATCCAACAAGAAGCATGAGGAAGTACTCAGATGCCCAATTGGAAATGAAAGCATGAGGAAGCACTCAGATGCCCAATTGGAAATGACGGTGGATTTTTGAGAGAGGAGAGAACATAAATGCCATGGAGAAGATGAGGTGTTTTAAAGTAGAGTTTCTCTTTTTACAGGAAGAGAGTGTTGATTTTTAACATGGGTTTTTTAGTCATCAGTCTTTAATTTTTTTCTAAGAGGGAATGGATCGTCCATTCCTTATGTCACAAAGAGGAATGAGCAGTCCAAGTTTAATTAAAGTCACCAAACACAAGAAAGGGAAGGAAGAGCTAGAATGGGCATTTCATTAAATTCCATTCCACTGTACAAAATGTGGCCGAAGAATGAAGCATACTGGACGACCTTTTTACCCTAGCTAGAATTATTTTCTTGATGCCGGTACAATATACTGAGTACTGACTCTATTGATCAAATTTTTTTTTTTTATAAGTGACTTTATTGATCAATTTCCTTAACATAACTATTTGGAAAATCTATTTATGTCCTATGGACTAAGAATATTGAGAATTAAAAGAACAGGGCAAACTAAAAACGGATAACAAATACAAGGCATTTGATGTCTGGTCTTGTTTAGCATTGTACGCTTGAAATCCATAGCTTCAATGAGTACATGCAAAACTAAGATTTTTTTAATAAAGAACATATAACAAAGGTAAAATACATAAATCAACAGAAGTATTGAGAACTTATTTAAGAGACTGATTCTAATTAAGAAACTATTGAAACTTGTTTAAAGATCCCAAAATCTTCCAAGAACATTTTTTTTTCATAATTTCCAAGAACATTTTGAGAGACTATGAGATGGAATATAATTTCACAGCTTTGGCCCTTGGAGATATTCACGCATAATAAACCATCAACAAAGTACAATAAGGATCCTCTTTTTCTTTCTTCAATTGTCAATCAATTGAAAATCATTGTCCACCATGACACGGTAGAAGGAGACAATAATCTCACTTTAGTAAAAGTAAAACAGGGTGAATCACCAAACATCCAGCACTAATGCATTCATTCTAATTGGTGATTGCAACAGAACGTAAGAAAAATAATACTAAAGGAGTTAGCTTCATATAGTGCATATCCACGCAATAGCTCAAGTTACATTTCACAAGTGAAGGGCAATATATTTCTCACATTCTGCTTATCTAGCCACATGAGCTAATAAGGAGTATTACTTATAAAATAAAAATAATAAGGAGTACAAACGAATCACAACTTTGTACCCAGCTTTACTCCCTAATACAACAGGGTGTACTTAATTTAGACATTACCTTTCTTATGACAACCAACTCAACGGCATCAATCTCATGGTATAAAACTTATAAGTCATACTGAAAACTCTGGGACTGATTTGGACAAAGATAAAGATATGATAGAAGTGTACTAAAGAGTCAGCATACTTTTATGCAAAAAAGACCAATAATGAAGTCAGTTTATGAAGCAAGAGTTGGAAAGGTTTAAAAGTAGAAGAAAGAGCTTAATATGGTACAGATAAACATAAAAAAGAATGTCAGTTGAGAGAAAAGAAAGCGTGAAAAGCATATGGCATGCAATATGATGCCCTTTCTAAGTATAGAGATAAAAATTAGATATATTTGATGCATATTTTTAATTACTCCATTGATGATGCAAGGACCGAAACCTTAGGCTCTAATAGAGAGTGCAAGGCCCGTGATCTAGACCGGGGGGGGGTTAAATAGTTCTTGGTAGTAGTTTTATCTAATTTAAACTATTTTTAAATTTTTAATTAACCCAATGAAAATTTCAAATTTAAAATAACACCAAGTATCAAGTACCAAGCAATCCATCAGCATAGTGACTTCAGTTAAATGTTTTGGCTTTTTTGGTGTTTAGATACGTTTTAAAATTATAACCAATGCAACAATACAAGAAAGACTGACAAAGTATAACCAATGTATAAAATGTAAGAACTGAAGCACAAGTGCCCAAATTTATGGAGAACATACGTTTTGAAATCTAAATGAAACTAGAAGTTGACCCAATAGTCCAAAATCTTTTGTAAAGTACATAGACATGCACTAATGTGTCACGGGATAATTTAAGAACATATGAGATGCAAGAAAAAGTGAGAATAACCTGGTGAGAAACCATCATATAAAACTTTGTGATTTGAATTTAAAGGGCTGAACTTCATCAAAAAATCATAGAACATTGATCAACTGTGTTGTTCTTTGATTGAATCTTTGCCTAGGAGAGCTGATTTATTACAAGAGTTGATTCGTTGCTAGTACATGTGGAAGAGTTTATATAGAAGTAAGGGTATTGGCTAACTTCGAAGAGGAGGCGAACAGCAAGAATGTGATTTCATTGACAAGAGAGCAACAACTTGGTGATTCCAAGACAGGAGTCTGGATTTGATAGATTCGCTTTTCAAAAAAAAAAAATTCAAAGATAAAGACAGGAACAGTTCGAGGAAGAAGAATAGTAGCAGCCTGGACTGTACTTTTCCACTTTCAACATGATCTCAAAACCCTAAACAATTCGAAAATTAAAAAAATTCATATCAAAAGGTAATTTAAGGAACTCAATTTAGATGATCAATCCAAAAGCCGTCAAGATTCAACAAATTACAAATTATATACAAAAAAATACAAAAATTCATCTCAAAAGGTACTTTAAGGAACTCAATTTAGATGATCAATCCAAAAGCCGTCAAGATTCATCAAATCACAAATTATATACATTAAAGCACTTAAAATTTGAAATCCCTGAAGTTCAATTGGAATTAGCTGTTCAGCATGTAAAATCAAACTGCTACACAAAAGCAGAGGATGGAAGATATCGAAGCATAAAACATCAGATAGTTTGGAGAGGAGAAAGAAAAGCTTACCAGCTCGCAACAAGCAACAAATGTAGAGACGAAAAAATGGCAAGAAGCTACGGAGTGAGTATATACATGTGCGTGTATATCTATCTATATCTATATATTTTTATAATTTTATATGTAGAGAGAGAGAGAGAAAGCGTGTCGGGGAGGCCGATGATCGTCACCGCAACAGGCGAATTTGGTCGCATGCGCTTTTGAGAGGTGAAATGTCATTCTGATCCTCACACCTAATTGGGAGTTGCTGTCAGAATAAAAACACAAAATTGTTTTTATTAGTAGACATGTCATAAAATTAATAAATTATTGTTAGCAAAAATGTGTTTGATAATATATTATATAAAATATTTTTCACAATTAAAGTACTTTTTAATTTCTTTGATAATAATATTATTTAAAACACTTCTATTATTAATTTTATAATAATATTTTTTTAATAGATTGTTAATATATATAATAAATTAATAATAGCAAGATTTTATAAAAGAAATGATGAAATTGTTTCAATAAGATGATATAAAAGGTATAAAATTGTCAAATAAAAAATTATGATCTAAAATATGAAACCACTATTCAAAACCTGGATTTAAAAGTTACAATTTTAGCTTTATTATTGAGCCAAATTTTTAATAGTTATTAAATTATCTAAATACTTCATACAAAATAAATAATAGGTAGTATGTATATATGTATATGTACATGGACATTTTAGTCATTTGGCAAAAGAGTGTCAGCTGGGTGTGGTGTTGACTTTACCTTCTTTTGTAGGTTTGGTGTTATAGAGTGAGTAAGTTTCCCCTCCTTGTTACATTATAATTATTATTTTCTTTTTTTTTCGAAAGATTAAAATTTTGGTTTGGAGGATAACTAGTATAAATGACTTCTGTCATTACAAAATTGGAGTCGAACTAGTATCATACAATTAAAAATTAAAAAAATTAAAATTAAATTGTATTATAAAAAAAATTATAATATAAATTTCTTTATAATACTACTTTTATTATTATATATAAGGAAGAAAATACAATCTAAAAAATAAGAAAAATGAACTTAAATAAGTAGTTATGAAAGTTGAATTAAAAAAGAAAATAAATATATATATATATATAGATATAATAGGTAAAAAAAATAGTTGTAAAGACGTAACATTGTTCAAGATTAAATTTTATTCGACAATTGTCTTTAATTATTGAAAAACAAAAACTTGATTACTTTGATTCTTGTAAAACAAAAACTTTTACTTTGATTCCACTTTGAGAAAGATGTGTATTTTTGCCTAACATTTTAACTAAACAAAATTTAACAAAACGTGATTAATATAACAAAATAGATAATTCCTTGAATAATTTATCTAAGGAATAGATTTGGAATTTGTCTTCTAACATATGACAACTAAAAATATTAATATTCTTGTTATTGACATTCTTATTATCCTGAAATTATAATATTTTAATTTTTACTGTTTCTCATGAAAATGACTAATGAAAAAGGATTTATGTATTTTTATTAAATATAAGG
>JAOTQH010000005.1:5069053-5085984 GCA_025631255.1 Cornus kousa | reverse complement strand
TATATACACACACACACACCACATGTCTTTTCCATATTCTTTGGATTTTACAAACTTCAATAATTGTTTAGTTATATTACCTCCGTTCCTTTTTAATTGTTCATTCTTAGTTTTATAACTTTTTAAGGGGACATACAATTAATGCATTGTACTTTTTTAAAATTATCAAATTGTCCTTTTTAATTTAAATATATATAGTTGTAAAGTTTGAAATTTTTTAAAAAAATAAAGGACAATGATGGAAATAAAAGAAAAAAATGCTTTGACTTTTCAAAGAGAACAATTAATTTGGGACATGTAAAAAGAGAAAAATGGACTTTTAATAAGGGACAAAGGAGTGGTTAATTCCATTTATGAATCTTGATATTATTTAAGGTTTTAAGTGCTAGCTCAAGTAAGTAGCAGTCTTTGAGAATCAACTCAATGTGTTACTCCTGTGTAATTATTTTTTCACGAACTTATGTGATTATTAGGACGTGTTTGTTAATGACCAGTTTTGTTTTCCAATTGTATTACTCTAGATAGTGAACATTTTATTTTATTTTATTTTATTTTGTTAAAGAGAAAATAAGAAAGAATCTTGAGGTGAGATTTTACCATGCATCCAATTGTGAGGGGCGTTGGGGGTGGAATCATAAAAGGTGACGCCCTGAATAAATTCGAGTTTTGTAGGTAATGTTGGGCTTTGATTCAGCTTTCTGAAAATTATTTTTTATTTTCAAAAAATTGTACAAAAAGACTTCTTGGGTGACATTTTTTTGAAATTTAAAAAAAATCTAAAAATTAATTAAAAATATTTATTTTTAGGTAATTGTAATTTGTTGTTCTTTGAAAATATTTTTTATTTTATGAATTTTTAATAACCATTTTAAAAAAACTAAATCAATCATTTTATACATGTTATCTCTGTATTGAATTCCTAAACCAAAGGCCTTGTGCCCTAATGATATCTCTTTTTTCTCCAAAAATGGATGGTGACTGTTTGAGTTCTGTAAGAGACTGTTTGGTAAATCTATGGCTTTCATTTCTTATTACACTTTCATTTATGTGAAAATGAAAATTTTTAAAAAAATTGTACAATCATTTCTGTCAAAATTAAATACGTTTAGTAAGGTACATCTATTATTGAATTTTTAAAAAGAGAAATGCAAAAATATGTCTGGTATTTTCTTTTTTAAATTGACTCTATTATTTAATATTACTGTATTATTGAAAATTAATAACATAATAGAATAAAACTTTTAATTTTACTATTTGAGTATAGTAAAATATACTCTATTTCATTAACTATTTGAGTAAAATTGAAAAATAATAAAATAATATTTTATTTACTATTCGAGTAAAATTGAAAATTAATAAAATTATAAATTGACATTTTTAATTTTATAATTTGAGTAATAAAATATTTTTTATTTACTATTTTAGTATAACAAAATATATTTTTAATTTTATTTACTATATGAGTATAATTGAAAAATAATATTTTATTTACTATTTGTGTGTAGTTGAAAATTAATAAAATAATAAAATAAAATTTTTAATTTTACTATTTGAGTATAATAAAATATATTTTAAATTTTATTTACCATATGAGTACAATTGAAAAATAATGTTTTATTTACTATTTGAGTATAATTGAAAATTAATAAAATAAAATATTTAATTTTACTATTCGAATGTAATAGAATATATTATTTTATTTTATTTACTATTTGAGTATAATTAAAAATATTTCTCTAATTCTGAAAAATAATAAAATAACATTTCTCTAATTGTAAAAAATAATAAAATAACATTTTTCTAATTCTCATTTTAAAAAATAATAAAATAACAGTATTTCAAAACCAAAACTTGCATGTGTAGGGTTGAGAAGTATGAAGGAAATATGAAAAGAGTTTTCAAAAGTTTTGAAATATGAAAAGTCAAAATAGAGTTACCAAATGCATTTTGTTGTCTTTTTTTTTTTAAAAAAAGAAAATAAACGAAAATTGAAAATCAAAACTGAAAACGTTAGCAAACAGGGGTGGTGCAAATTTGGTGTTGTGGGTTTGTGTGTTTTTTTTTTTTAAAATAAAAAAAAAAAAAAAAAAAAAAAATTTAAAATTACTAAACGTATTAGTGGATATAGAGATATTGCCTAGAGTCCTTCCTTGTAAAGTACTACTATGTGGGTGTAGGAGTGACGGTCCGTATAAAAGCACGGTTAATTTGCTTGGATAGAAAATTAGTTTTGAGATGCTAGCATGATTTATATATGATTGATAATTAAATACCCTGCAAAGAATTTCATATATACATATAATATTTAACTTGTGGTATTGAACTGGTTTGAGTTGGTGGATTGCGTTTTTATATTTTTATGCTACTTAAATTGAATAATATGCTTTTAAATTATTATTATATATACATGTTGATTCATATATATGAAAAATAGAGGAGATATTACTCGACTTCACCATCTTTATAAAACTGTTACATAATTTTGTTTTACTTTTAAGATTTTAATCTTGTTTATAATAATGTGACTGGAAATTTCATATTGAGAATTTTTGTATCATTCTTATAAAGGTGGAAATTATAGTCACACTATGAGCTTAGGTTAGACCATGAACCTCGGATTGGTTCTCGGATGAATGGGGATGGGGGGTATATTGCACGTTTTAACCGACAAGATAATGAGTCGTTCAGAACTTAATTAATCCATTAAATATTTACTTAGGCTATTAATATAAGTTGGACTCTTTTTTTTTTTTTTTTTTTTTTTGACAACGGAGGGTTTAGTTTGAATAAAGTTGTAATTGTATACTTCTTAAAACTAAAATTTAGAAACCACGAATATTTCATTTTTTTTTTTCTGTAAGAGTTGTGTTGAGTTGTGCGGATAATAGTTACGGTTCCATGACACACATAAAACGAAGTTGGGCGCAATAACGAAGTTGGACGCAAGAATTTATTTATTTATTATCATGATTGGACACAACTGTACGCTGTCATGAAAACTTTTAGGAGTTAGTAGTTTTGTTATTTTTTTAAAATGTGATTATGTTTATGATAATGTTGATAAAATGAGCAAAAATATATTTTGTATTTACAATAATATATTATATTACTATTAAAGACTACTAGCCTATAGTACCTTTTTCACCTTTCAAATGGAAGACATAGGGTTCAACTACGTTAAAATCAATTATCTTATAGTATTTACGCCAAATTTTTATAAAGTAAGATACTGGTAGAGTTTGGACACCACTATATATAAATATAAATTTTATTTATAATCAATCTATTGAGTAATAGTATTATAAAATTTTAATTCATTTCTAATTTATATACTAATAATTGTAATGACTTTTATATCATACATACATTTATTCTACTTCTTTGTTATAATGGTGTTTTTATTTTAAATGAATAAATATCATTTAACGTTTATTATATACGTAAAATGTCAAATTTTATTATAAAAAACGTTGAACAATTTAGAATGTGTTTATATTATTTTTAAAATTATCAGATAAACTTGTATTATAAAAGTTTGAAAGTGTTGGCCTAATTATCCAAAAAAATAAAAATTAATTTTTAATTACGAAAACGTTTATGAAATGTTGAACACGTGTCCGATGAGTGCGCGAGATAACATACTGACAGAGACACGACACAAATATAACTCTTCCTAAAAGTGTCCATACTTCGTATGTAATTTCTTAAATTCCAAATAAAAGTTCAATACTACAACTAGAAATAGATTTTCCTTACATTTTTGTAGAATTTGGTATTACAAATTGTTTGAAAAGTTTATGGGTAATAATTAATAAACCTCCAAATTTTGAAAGGGTAGTTATAGATGGGCCAATGATTTAGGCAGATTAGTTTGGCAGAATAGATATGGCAATCCAGGTAAGCAATTTTAACAATTAAAAGAAAGGAAAGAAAAAAAAAGGAGAAACAATATACACAGATTCATCTTTCCCATACTGTGAAGTTCTAGGCTAAATTATTCACTTTTGATAGTTATCAAATCTCTCCCTCTTCTTTTCATCACTTAAAACAATATTTCTTATCATCTTAATTTGAAGAGAGAAAGAACTTTTAATTACGTAATTTTTTTTTTTTGATTTTTAAAGTATATGGTTGCAACTTCATATCATACATCATGTTCATATATATTTATATATATTGTATCATGTGTAATTTTTTTTATAAGGTAAATATGTGTATTTATTTATTTGATTATATTGTTCTCCACCGTCTATAAAAAAATTCAAAGAGATATTAGAGAGAGAAATACAATGAGAAAAACAAATATCGGAGAGAGAAGAGATGAGAGAGAAAGAGGTGAAAGTGGCCTAGCTGGACAGGCCACGTAGTTTCTTCCAAAATAATAGGTCAAATACTTCGGCTGAAATATCATTTTCCATTTTGAAATTGTTAATCTTTTTAGTGGGAAAATTTTTAGGATTGAATTACAACTTTAGGAGGTGATTTAATAACCTACTATAATCATGAAGTTGTTTGACAGAGAATGGTATTGGAAGCATTTGAACGAAGTATATATAGAAATACATTAAAGCATTAATTAAACCTAAAGGCAATGAATCATCTCCGTGTTGTCTAAATACAGAAATTAACATAATCTACAAAGAAATAGGATAATTTGCCTTGTCTAAATACGGAAATTAACATAATCTCCATAGAAAAAGGAAGATTTTGCTTCCCAAACACAAAACAGCCTTATAAATAAAATTAATAGCTATGGTTTTTATAGAAGTAGTTAAAAAAAATAATAGTTTTCCGTACATTTTATCCGGTCATTCTATTAAATGATTGAGATATGTATTACACGATTCATTTCATTTTTACTATTTTTTAAAAAAATCTCAATAAAGTGTCACAATTTTGAGACCAGATGTGCATATATAAATAGTACCATCATGCCAAGCATTTTCTAAAACTTACAAGGACTCATCACACCCTAACCATCTCAACTTGGTTATTCTTGTAGGTCTTCTTCTAATTTTTTTTCTCATAACATGGAGTCTCACTACCAAAAGACCAAGGTTGTGTTCATAATGGGAGCCACCGGAGTCGGAAAATCCCAGCTCTCCGTGGACATTGCAACCCATTTTCCGGCAGAGATTATCAACTCTGACAAAATGCAGGTGTACAAGGGACTTGACATTGTCACCAACAAGTCTTCTGACTCGGAGAGGCGAGGCGTGCCCCACCATTTGCTCGGGGAGTTTGAGCCGGACACCGACTTCACTGCTCATGACTTCTGCCGCCATGCATGTTCAGCCATTGAGCGGATAGTGAAGTCGGGACAAGTTCCGATCATCGTTGGAGGATCCAATTCCTACATTGAAGCACTTGTGGAGGACCCGTCCTTCAAGTCTGAATATGACTGTTGCTTTATATGGGTGGATGTTTCATTGCCTGTGTTGCACTATTCTGTGGCAAAACGGGTTGATGATATGGTCCGTGCAGGTATTGTTCTTATTGTCTTTGTTGCCGACTATTATGCACATACTTCATTCAACTAATGAGAACTGACATTCATGATGTGTTTTTTTTTTCGGTGAGCGAATAATTCGTTAATTCAGTCTGAACTAATCTGATCGTAGTTCGGTTCAGTTTTAAAACCTCATTATTCTGATCTGTGTACGTAGTTCGGTTCGGTTTTTAAATCTCATTATTCGCTGATGGTTTAAAAAAATAGCGATTCGTTTTTCACGGTTCGGTTAACAGATTGGGTCAAAGAAAAACCGATCTGACCCGTTAACCGAACTTTATATTATTATTATTATATATATATGTGTGTGTATTTCTATTTTTTATTTTTATTTATTATTTAAGATTTTAAGTTAAACCCTAGGTCACCAAAGTCATTAGTTATTACAGGTTTTTAATAACTAATTTGAGATTTTAATGGGCCATAAAATGTAATCATATTGGGGGCTGTTTGAAAAGCCCAATCCATGGAAACCAGCATATCCGATCCGTTATTTCACGGATCGGTTTGGTTCGAATTAAAGGCTCTCACGGATCGGTTCTATTTCAAATTTTACCAATCCGTGGGGATCGGATTGGATTGAACTTTACCCTCAAACCAAACCGAACCGATCCGATCCGTTATCAGCCCTATTTCTTTTATACTAGTTCCGTCGCATTGAACTAGAGGTTTTCTTTTTTCTTTTCTTTTTTTTTTCTTCAGGAAATAATACCACACTTTTCATCTCATTCAAATGATAAGAACTGACATTCATAATTATATATATAGATATATATTATTATTATTTTTTTTTGATTCTCACCTCATTCAAGTGACAAGAAATAACACGGTTGTTGATACTAATTTATTTCTTTATTTTTTATTTTTATCCATGCAGGGCTTGTTGAAGAGGTACGAAAAATGTTTGACCCTGAGGCGGATTACACTCGGGGCATTCGTAGGTCAATTGGGGTACCAGAAATGGACAAGTATTTTAGGGCCGAGAAGGACATGGACCAGACAAGCAAGGAGATGTTGCTCAAAGCTTCCATTGAAGAGATTAAGAATAATACTTGTAAATTAGTCAATTGCCAACTTGGTAAGATCCAACGGATGAGGTACAAGCTTGGGTGGCTGTTGCATCGCATTGATGCTACCCCCGTGTTTGAAAAATGTGGCCAAAAATGCGGCAAAAAGGCCAAGGATGCTTGGGAGGATCTAGTGATTCAACCGACCCTGGACATATTGAACGATTTCTTTAGAGAGAACGAGAAATTCGTTGCCAAAGAAACCATGATCATCCCTACCACCATGATTCAGCCTATGGGCCAGCTGCAAGTTTCAACTTAGACTTTAATATATATATTTATATATATATCAATATTGACTTGTGAAGATCAAGTCATTTTATTTTAAGAAAAATGTTTTTTTTTTTTTTAGTGTTTTGGTTCTGTTTTTCTCAGGCGATGCTTAATTATGTCGACCATGGAGAAAAAGTGGTGTCAAGTTAGCCGGCAAAAAAAAAAAAAAAATGTGTCATTTATGCATTTACAGAAATAATATATATTTTTACTTTTAAGATTGGATTTGTGCAATGAATAGCTTTAAGTGATTTTATTAAAAGAATGAGTGCAGTAATTAGTTCCAAATTCACACACACACATATATATATATACACATACATACATATAATCAATGAGTGTGAATTGGACTAAACTACCAAAAATGCGGAAGTAACTCAGGACCATCTAATAATTTTTAGAAATTAAGGAAACATCACACTTCACACTAGCACAATAAATACATTCGCTTTGAAGAAATCAAATGGCCATGACTTAATACAACATTACTCTTATTACACCATAACTTCAAACACAAGGAAGAGCATGACAACTTGCAAAGTGAATATTCAATCACACAACAAAGCAACAGAGCAAACAAACAAAAAAACAATAAAAGGCCATTATATCCAGTTGGACATATAATTAGTTCATTAAACTTCAGCAATGGATCACTGACTGGACAAGGTTGCATTTAGCCGGGAGTTGCATGGCGAGGTCCGGGTCGACGCCGAGGGTAGGCAACAGGCTGGAGCTCTTGAAAGAGCATAGGCATTGCATGTCAGCTTTAGAAAGGGCAGAGCAACAGGCTGGCGTAGGCGCCGGCAAAGGGTTCACCCCTGCAGCCACTGATGGCTTGCACGACATGAGACCATCGGTTGTCATGCCGCATATGGACTGACCAAAGGCCGCCTTCACGGGCTCGCTCCCGATGGCCATAGCCACCACCAAAGCCACCAGAACAAGCTTTGCGTATGCCTCCATCTCTCAACAACACTCTAGTTTTACTCTCTCTTACAACTTGTTTATCTTGCCAGTGTTCTGATCATGGTTATGAGTAAGGCTATATATAGACATGGATACAAAGGGATAGGGGGTGGGAATGAGAAATTATTAGATGATTTGGAATATTTGACATGTGGTGGTGGATTAGATGTCTATGTTTAGAATTTGGAATTTTTAAGGGGGTAAATAATTAATGCATTCTGCTTTTTAAAATTACCAAGTTTAAAATTTTTTAAAAATATAAAGGATAATGATGGAAAGATAAAGATTATTTGTTTTGATTTTTCAAAGTTGGTAACTAATTTGGGACGTCTAATGAACTACTAATATGGCACATATGTAATAGTATCATTTTTTTTTAATAGGAGAGTCTCAATTAAATTGATCCACCAAGTGTCCATAAACTAAAATCATTTAATAATTTCTCGATAAAAATGCTAAGACTTGTCAAAAAAATTATTAAGTGATCCAAGTAATTTCCCCAATCACAAATTTTTTTATTTTTTATTTTTTTTTTTTGAAAGGTAATCACAAAATGTTATACAATAAAAAGAAGCTAATAAAATTAAGTCACTGAGTTACATGACATATCATCTCCAATCACTTAATAATAATTTTTCAAGATAAACATACAATTAATTATTTCACAAATCTTGTAAATGTTTCGGACATATCGTGCCACGTCACTATAAGTAAAGGTCTAGTGGGGGCTTAAGGTATATACATACATATGGTGAGGTGGGTTGTTGTGATTTGCATCGTGTTGTCAAGGAAGTGATTGTTGGAGGCTTGACTCTAGAGGCCACAGAGAGGGTGTCTCGTGAGTCGTGACACAAGCTAGGCTGGCAACTTGGCTGTCCGTGCATCACGGGTGTGCAGTGGTGCATGACATATTGGTTTTTAGCGAGAGAAATTCATGTGGGTTGATCAGTAGATATAATACTAATTTTGTCCAATATTTGATGGTTTTGGAAAAAAGTTGCATGTGAAGTCGTGGACCTCATAATATAAGATATGGGCTATCATTGGTTCTTCTTTTCTTTATTCAAAGTCACCAACAACTTAATTATTTTATCTTTATTTAATTACTACAATTGGATTCAGGCTTTTGCATTTATAGTCACTTAATAAAATAATTATTCTGTTATTCTTTCTTCTTTTTTTGATCTAGTGTGAACTGTGAAAAATTGGAAACACAAAATGAGCGTTGCAAAGCACGCCACACGAGGAATGTAAAGTCTTTGACGTAGTGTGGAATTATTTTGAAATCTCTCAAAGGAGGCAGCCAATAACAATTTGACGCGTGTCAAACAGATACGTGGCATCTCGTAGCGGATTGAAAACAGCCGAGCAAGGCGTAGATTTCGGATAAAACGACTCGCGTTCTTCTGCTTTTTCGACTGAGTCACTCGCTAACAAACACCCCTGTCCTTTTAACAAAATAACATATGAGCCATTACTTTTTTTATTTATATTTATCCAAATACCACTTTCTTTTTATTTTTTTATTTTTTCCCTCAAATACCTGCATGTGATAAAAGTAATATCACTTGATTTTGTTTTTAGGAAACAAAAGGTTCAACTCAGTACTGTTTTTTTAAGAATATTTTATTATTTTAGAAATTTATAAAAATTATTCCATCAAAATGTCTCCACAGACAATTATAGCATAGCCGGAAGCAATTCAAAAATGCATAATAGGGTGGGCTAATCTATTGTGGAGTGGACTAGTTCTATATATATATATATATATATATATATATATTTGTAGGCTAAAATTACCTGTAGTGACAATTTTTTTTTTCCTTTTTGGGATGGGCCCTACCCTGTATCTGCCCTTGCTAGGAAGCACTAATCCTAATAATGGTGCAGTTACGATACGGATACAGTCATACGATAAATCAAAAAAAGAAAAATAAAAAAAGGAGGATACGAGTACAGATACGACAACAAATATATATATATATATATATATATTTAAATCAATTTCTTGTAATATTATTAATCTAAATGCAATCATTAAATTTTCTTTAGAATATTAAAAGCCGCATGTGTGTATTTTAAATTTTCACAAAAATATCGTATTGCATTGTAATGGACAATCTTAATTACTTATCACATGATCACAACTCAGTTGCTCGAACCTTTTATGGAAAATAAGGCGTATAAATAAAAATCGTGAGATTGGTGGTACAAAGGAAGAAATTTGATCCACAAAATTTTGGATGACTTTTATCACAAGTTACACTAATGGATTTTAAATTATTATAAATGGAATCAATGGATATTACTTTTTGTTGGTTTCCTTTTAAGTTGAGACGTTGAGCTGAGAAATTCAAAAGCAACAACCATCTATATTTTATTTTATATTCCATTCATATTTTATTGTTCTTTATCCCTGAAATAAGATGACTCCTCCAAATATGACACACTGTTCCCATATACAGTATAAGTATATTTCATTAGAATTGGTCGGGTTGGTTTAAGGGACTTAATGCAAACATAGCACAAGTTCAATCTTCCTAACCAGAGTATAATTTGTGCCCAAATCTTTAATTTAAATTTGGATTCACGGTGTTGGGTTTGGATCGAGTTTGGATTTACAAAATACTCACAAATAATATAATCAATCATCTATTGTCTTCATAAATGCGGATTAATAGTATTAGAACATTATTCTAGTACTAAGATAGATAAAATATCTCATAAATTAGCATTTTCTCACTTATTATAAATAATTAATCAAGAATAATTTCACTAAAAATGATTGGGTAATGCGTATTAAGTTGAGGTTTACGCCTTTGGGTTGGGTGCAGATTCGGAATCCAAGTTAAATTTGAATTCATATTTTTTAATATACACCTAATTTAAGCAATGCTCTTTATATTTCCTAATTTCATTTATCTTTTCGTAATTTTTTTTATTATTTTGCTGATAAAATATTTACTGTCTTTCAAATATTAGAAATGTAAAATAGTCAGGCTATGGTATAAATCATAAGGAAGTAAATGAAATTATGAATCTAAAGAAGATTATGTTGGGATATTACAAATTTCAGTGTAAGTAAGTGAAATTTACCCAAAACTAACCCAAAGTAAAAGTGCGAATGGGTATTATAGTCATTTGACAAAGCAAAGCATGTCAGCCTTGTGCAGAGAGTACTCGGTAGCTTTCCTTCGCAAACTTGTTCCCCACTTTCTTCGAATCCAGAACTCGTCTCTCTCGCTAATCTTTCTGGTGAAGTTTGACAGTTCTCACTTTTACATTGTAACCATTGCTTTCCGCGTAACAACTCTATATATACATACATACATATAAACACATGTATATTAAGTTCTCGAGAGAGAAATACAATGATACATACATTGCTTCCCGCGTTTTCCATCACCAATCTCTCATTATTTCTCATGCGTGCAAGCTATTCCCAAAACATTCCACCCCCCACCACATTTCTTGGTCCTTAACGGTTTTAATTCCCTGTAAGTCTCTTCATTCCTTATCAGCCTCAATCTCAATCTCTCCCCCTCTAGCTGAATCTCTATCTCATCAACTTTATCTTGGTATAATCACTTTCCTAGCTGTCAACACAAACAATTCCATCATATTTATACACAATCTTGTCTGTTTCTAGGGTTTATACTTCTGTTCATCTTCAAAGCCTTCAAGTTCGACTCATTTATTTTTATTATTTTTTTTTTTTTTTGAGTTTATTTGTGAAGAATCGAAGTATTAATCTTTTCAATTTCTGGGTATATTGAAATTTATGATGTTTAGTGAAATCCAGTGATTTTCTAGGTTCTATGTGGTAGTGAAATCTGTGAAAATAGTATAAATTCCTTACAATATCTGATTTTCATAGGTTGGTTGATGTGGGTTTGATCTATTTCATTTATATTTTCTATCAATTAGCTTGGGATTGTATGTGAACAAGGGTTTGCATTTACAAGGCTCCAAATTGAAGTTTGATCTTGTGTTTCTTTGTGGTTTGGGAATTGGATCTGATTGAAAAGCCATGGGTGGGCACAATAGCAAGAAGATCACTGAGACTTCAACAACAATGAATTTCAGCAATAACATTCAGTACACAACGGAGCTCAACTCCTACGAAGCCGCGTGCAGGGTCGACACAGATCTGCAGTCATTCGACACAACCCTCCAAGCTCGAACGAATAATGTCATCAACACACTTGCTGTTGGGGTTGAAGTGCGGGCACTTTCATTCGATTCTCTAAAAGAAGTCACGGGATGCCTTTTGGAGATGAACCAGGAGGTGGTGAAGGTGATCCTAGATTGCAAGAAAGACATATGGAAAAACCAAGAATTGTTCGAGCTCGTTGAGGAGTACTTCGAGAACAGTTTGCAGACTCTAGATTTCTGCACCGCATTGGAGAAATGTCTGAAGCGTGCTCGCGACAGCCAATTGCTTATTCTTGTCGCGCTACAGAACTTTGAGGAGGAGGAGGAGAGTGAAGGGAATAGGTACACGAAGACGCTGGAGGAGTTGAAGAATTTTAAGGATGCTGGTGATCCTTTCACTGAAGAGTTCTACCAAATCTTTCAGTCTGTTTATAGGCAGCAAATGTCGATGCTTGAGAAATTGCAGCTTAAAAAGAACAAGCTTGACAAGAAGCTCAAGTACATTCATGCTTGGAGGAAGGTGTCGAGTATAATCTTCGTGGCTACGTTTGCAACTGTGTTGATTTGCTCGGTTGTGGCAGCAGCCATGGCTGCGCCACCTGTTGCAGCTGCGCTTGCTGCTGCAACTTCGATCCCATTGGGCACAATGGGGAAGTGGATTGACTCTCTGATGAAGAACTATGAGAAAGCTGTGAAAGGACAGAAGGAGATCATTAGCTCTATGCAAGTGGGGACTTACATTGCTATCAAGGACTTGGACAACATCAGAGTACTCATCAACCGGTTGGAGATTGATATTGAATCGCTCTTGCACAACGCTGATTTCGCGATTACTGAAGAGGCTGTGAAGATTGGGATAGAGGAGATAAAGAAGAAGCTGGGAGTGTTCATGAAGAATGTTGAGGATTTGGCTGTGCAAGCTGATTTGTGCGTGCAAGCTGATTTGTGCATGCAAGCTGATATGTGCAGCCGGTATATTCGTAGGGCGAGGACTGTGGTTCTGCAGAGGATCATAAAACCTCCTCACAATTAGAAGATGATCCTTGGTATTCCCAATCAAATACTGTTCTTATGCAGGAAAATTAATCGTCGAAAAAATTGTATCATGGATCGATGAATAGGGTTCATGACAGAGCATTTAAATTATTTCCCTTCTAGTAGTGCCTAGGCATGGTAAGTTTCTAGTATTACATTGTTCATATTCTTCAATACAAACAATCATTCTTAATGGAATCGCAGGTTTCACATGTTTAATGTTTCCTTCATAGTTGAATAAACATCTATTCACTTTGTAATCATTGGTTGCTCTGTTAATTTTGTGAATTGAGCAGCATTTACTGTCATTGAGTCGTCAAAATTATCCCAGTTTTAGATCTCCTTTGGATTACTATTTTCTTTTCCTTTTCTCATAGAACAAACAATAGGAACGATTGAAAATTTGTCCAATTCAGTGTTTCCTAAAACTGTTATTTTAAAATAAAGTTTAAACCCAATTTTTGAAATCACACTTCTATGTTCTATTTCAAAAATGCGTTCTGGTTATGGCTATCCCACATGTGCCTAGCATCAACTACTACTACCTAGCAAATGTTTGTCACATTATAAATAAGAAGCATCAGACATAGTTACTTTAAACTAATGATTGTCCCGGACCATCTAGTCCCGAACCATGTAATAATTTCCCGAGAGTCAACACAGCTGAGAGAGAGAATTAAATACAACATCAAGTTCTATTGCAAGTAAATTCTACAGTGCAATGGGATTAGCCCCTGCAATAGTGCGAGTTCAAAATACATGGATAGATTTCATCAAAATGCAGCTTTCACAAAGCCAACAATGGGGATGGTCGAATATTAAAATAGGTAGCAGATGCCATATAAGCACATACAAAGGAAACATACATTTTGAACCAAATGGAGGAGAATAAGGTCAAGTACGTACACGTGCCAGTCAAGATGATTACAACCATAAAATTTACCAGACACATAGTGGTAGACAGTTCCTTCTCGGTTCCTTCATTGGGGAAATGGCCTTGTGAATAAAAATCAGAAAGTAACTGATCCTTGAGACGGAATGCATCCACCAACCATGAAGCAACTCTGTCTTCAGATTCCGGGATGTCATTTAGAGGGACGCGTCGAACATGAATATGAACTTCAGCAGGGTCAACCCCGAAGGCATTATCCAAGAAAGATGGCAAACGATGCTTGTACGCAATGGTTACATCATAAACTGCAATAAGATGCATGGAAGGATCATAACGAGGATGTGGAGTAATTAAGTGACACGAGTATAAGACTTGTTGTAAAAAGAAATTTTTGCAACCCGAGAGTGTAACTGAGGTGGCATAAGGCATCTGGACATGACCCAGAGGTTTTGTTTTTTAATTCCTAGGGGCATCAAAGACCTCCTCTCTGGGCTTACACAATACCTGTGGTGGTTTGGGGTGATTGCGGGTATTCAAAGGGATTAGTCTCACCACCCTCCGTTATTAATAAAAATAAATAAGAGAGAGAGAGAGAGAAGAAAAGAAAAAAGGCACTTTCTCTCTATATATCATAATATATGTAAAATATCTGCTTGTTTGTGGTATTGTTGCCATGTCCATGTCCTTTTTTAGGATTCGTCATGTCAGTATATCCGCGTTGTATCATGTCTATATCTCGTGTCGGTATTATATTTCATAGGAGGATGGCCATTAAATGAGAAATGAAAATTGGCAATTGAAATATACAGCTAAATCACTGAAGCGGTGAAAAGATGATTCAGGTACAGGCAAGTAGTTCGAGGTTTGGTTTCTGTCATATAAGGGCGTGACCGAAAATTTGGGTTAAGGTGAAATGAATGAATGGGAAGAATGAGATAGGAACAAATCCAAAGAGGAAATTGAACTGCAAAACCAGATGTTACTAGTCTCATAGTAATATCAGTCTTTTTAGATTTTATCAAAAAAACTGTAATGTCCTTAAAATGTCTTGGTAGGTAGGTAAATATAACTTTTCTATAGTTGGCAGCACAAAACCTTTGATACTTGGGAACAAGTGTTTTAACTTGTGTCTTAGTGAAAGAGAATTAGTTCATTGAATTCAAAGGACTTCAATTATGTATCTAGATTTGGTCACTCTGAAAGCAGATTTAATTTGTCACATTTTTAGAAAAAATGTCCGTCAAAGGTCCCCGCAGAAATGGTTTTTAGCAGTAAGCATGCATTTCATTATATTTCAATTCTCCGGTCATTCTAGAAGATTGAAATTTCCTATTCAATTTAACAAATTTGTTCTTCCATCATCTCATGCCATTATATTCTTTAAAAATAAAATGGGAGAAATTAAATCTCAAACGTATAAATTGGATGGTCTCAAATTAACCAAACAAATTAAAACCAAACCAGTAAATGTTAAGCAATAGGGAAGCAAGAGAGTTAAAGAAAGAACAGAACACCTGCATCCACATAGCCCCTCAATTCCTCCAAGCAGGCACAAAAATCCTTGGTTCTTGGAAGCAGCACATTCTTTAAAATTGGCAATCCATTTTCAGAAGCATACTTTTGACTCCGAATGCACTTCTGTTCACTGCATTTAAATGGAGAAATAAATTAGATATACAATGTTTTATGAAGCATGGGCTATGCTTTTCTAGTCATAAAGTTAGATTATGCACAAACACTTGCTCTTAGAATCCACAATCTGTAAGCTTTAGATGTGCTTATTGCGTCTTCAAAAGTTCCAATGAAATCATTGAAATCCTCAAAAAAAAGAACCTAATTATGGAATACATCCCATTATGTGAACTTGATCATGCAACAGATAACATGTGTTTTTGGGAGGCAAAAAAATATAAAAACTCATCAAAATGTAATAACTATTAAATTAAATAAAAAAAGTTACGTGAAATCTGTGCCCTCCGGAAAAACAGCAAGCCAGAGGGGATCTCGAGGATCCTTAAATGTTGAAAGCATCTGACGCATATTTGCTTCATCAACCTCCCAGTTCCTCTCCACTGAGATGAATTCCATAATATGAAATGACCAACCAAATACAGGCATCTTCATCAAACTGCTCTTAAGAATATACTTTATATATTGCAGGTGTCACTTCCGCAATGCAAAGTCCCACAAGTACATCCAATCAACTTCAGTTCTGTGGTTTGCCATAAGCAACACACTCTCCTTTGCAGGAACACTTTCTCCACAGAAAACCACTTTAGTCTTGTTTATCTTTTCATAGAGAAAAGGCCACAGTGCTAGCCAAGCGCCAAAGAAAAAAGATGTTGCAATCCTGCTGTGATGTCTGCTGAAAAATCATAATGTGACAGCCATCATAAAACCAAAGTATACTATCATCATAAATGCTGTTAAAAGTAACACCAGTAAACATATTACACCCCTTATGACTCTTAGGGGAGTTAAAGTACGGTGCCTTCGTCCATTGTTTGAAGTGAGAGGCTTGCGGATTTCAGTTGGTGATCTTCCATCTGCTTCCATCTCCTAGCAGATCTGCAACACTATGAGCAGCCCTTATTTTATACCAAAAGGTCAATCAAGATGCCAGACTCCTCACGACTGTAATCGGATCCTACAGAGCCATTTCTACTGAAATGGGAATAAAGAGAGGAACAAACTCCTCATGACTGGGGAAACGTGCAACCTGGTGGAGCAAAATTTTTGAATTTTTTAAGCACTGATATGCTTCGAGCATCAGGAAAGCACAGATAAACCAATAGATTTCAGCAGAAGAAAGTATCAGCATGGTGGATGCAGATAAAGAATGTATCCAATAAACAAGCATAATAATAAAGCCCATGCACAAGTACAAACTTAATGAAGTCAACGCACGAGCATTGATTGACAGTCGGCAGAATTACAATGACTATACTGGCATAGCTCAACTATAATAAAATGCATTACTATGAAATGTAAATTATTTAATAACAGAAGTGCTCTAATTATTACAGAAGGGGAA
>JAOTQH010000005.1:5050810-5061446 GCA_025631255.1 Cornus kousa | reverse complement strand
GCCCTGTGGTTTGCCCCTTATAAGTTTTTTCTGAAGCACTAACACTAACAGAGGTTTCTTCAGTCATGCTGGTCGAATGAAGTTATCCAACAATGAAGGCCGACTAAATTTGAAGAAAATGAACCCATAACCCAAAGGGGGCTCTGATACCATGAGGAAAGTTTTTGAATAAGGAATTCTGTTAATTTCCTTCATAGTTTACAGATTGTGCAAGGCCTATATATACAAGAAAGGACAGCTACACTCTAGGTTATAAATAAGGAACAAAATAAATGTACAAAGTTAAAGATATGCAGCTGTACAAACAGTTTGAATCAAAGACTTAAATGGGAAGAAATCATTCGAATTTATTCATGAATAATTCCGAATAAACTGGATCCGAATCATAGGGTCAACCGCGCCTATAATCCTAGAAAATGATTAGTTTTTCCACAACACGCGTTGTGTTATAAAAGGGTATTGAACGTACATATATTACTTCACCTTTACCTTCCTCAGCCAATGTGGGATCATAACACCCGTAGCCTGCCAATGTGGTAGCTCGCTCAGTGTTTCGCACCCACTCACTTCACACCCACTCACAGAGGTCGTCACAATCACCCCCTTATAGGGCCCAACATCCTTGCTGGCCACACATCCGGCTGGGTTCCGACTCTGATACCATTTGTAACAACCCTCACTCTACTCGATACAATATTGTCCGCTCTTGGTTCTCTCGGACCAGAATTCCCAGCAAGTTACCCATCTTGGTACTACTCTAGTGTAAGCATGCTTAACTGTGGAGTTCTGATGGATTCACAGCCATCACGACTTTAAAACGCGTTGTGTTATAAAAGGGTGTTGAACCTACATATAGCACTTCACTTTTATCTTCCCCAGGCGATGTAGGATCATAACCCCCGAAGCCTGCCAGTCTCCAGTGTCTCGCACCCACCCACATCACACCCGCTCATAGAGGTCGTGACAATTATCCCCTATGGGGCCTAACGTCTTTGTTGGCGACACATTCAGCTGGGTTCCGGATTGGATACCATTTGTAACAGCCCTCACCCTACCCGACACAATGTTGTATGCTTTTGGCTTCCTCGGACCAGACTTTCCGAGATGTCACCTAGGATTACTCCAGCATAAGTACGCTTAATTGTGGAGTTTTGATGAGTTCAGGACCATCACGGCTTTAAAACGCATTGTGCTATAGAAGGGTGTTGAACCTACATATAACACTTCACCTTTACCCTCCCCAGGCGATGTGGAATCATAACACCTGTAGCCTGCCGGTGTGGTAGCTTGCCTAGTGTCTCGCACCCGCTCACAGAGGTCGTCACCAGATAGGTCATCATGAATTGGTTTTGTATGTGTAAAAGGGATGAGGAGATGGTAGATCACCTTCTTTTTCATTGCTTAGTGGCTTGGGACAGTTGGGCCATGCTATTGGCCTTGTTTGGGGTCATTTGGGTTATGCCTCAATCTCCAAGGTGTTTGATGGTGGCTTTGAGAGGATGTGCAGTGGGTTTCCAAGCCCGAGACTTTTGGAGGGTGGCGGCTTTGTGTAGTTGGTGGTGCTTGTGAAAGGAACACGACATAGATTTTTTTTTATGATGAGGAGACTCCTATAGGGGTGCTCAAATTTTCTATACTTCTCTTTTTTGGTTGTTCTATGGGAGAAATTGTAAATCTTTGGGGGAGATGGTGGATTTTTTGGACATACTGAGAGATTAGGGGCCCTATTTGGTCCTTGTGTAGACTTTGTGGGATGTGCTCCCGGATTGAGCGTACTTTTTCTATGAATCTTTACTAAACAAAAAAATATATATATATATATTTTTTTTGATAATTAAGTAAGAATAAATTAAAAGCGCTCAAAATATATTTGAAAGTTTTCATTTACGCTTGTGGAGACATCTTGCACTTTTACATCACCAAATAGATAAAGGCCATTACCTATTGGTGATCCTGAATACGCGGGGTGTTGGAGGGGAAGGCTAGAGATATACCTGATCTTTGGCTTTATTTCTTGCATAAAGTGACTGCTCACTCAAATCCATATCATCACACTTATAGCCTAAACTTTTACATTTACACCAATCAATGGCCTCTGACTCCAAACTGGATATCGTACTTCTTTAGTATCTTCATTACCTACACTTGAATTTCTGTTTATTGTTTGCTTGTATGTTTACTTTGTGGAATTGTCAATGACTATAGTTTTTCAATGAGTTTTTGGAATTAGATAATTAGTTTTAGAGAAGTTAAGTCACTTAATTATTCTGATTATCAAATATCTTCATCTTATGCTTCAATGTTAATTGTCTTTACCTTTCTTTTTAGATGTAGCTAGAAATATTTGTACTCACCATTGCATTCACTTTAGATTGGCGAAGTTGTTGATGGACCTGATGATGGCATGAAGCGTCCTGTTCTTGATGGAATCCAATATGATTATGGTTAGCCTTCTCAAATCTGATTTACCTTTTTTCTTCAATTTGTATTTTTTTATTTTTCAGACTTTCCAATAATAATCTGGAATATTTTGTCGCTCAGTCTTTGATGTTGATATTGGAGATGGTGAGCCCATTCGTAAATTGCCCTACAATCGATCGGGTATTCTCTTCAGTACAATGTTTACATCTCTCAGTTTATTTTCACTTGATCCATGCTGATTTTTATTCTTCCACTAGTACAAGATGTTATATCTTTGTAAAACTTTTGTTAAAATACGTTACTTTGCCTCCAAAGAAATCCATAAAATTTTGCATAAACTTTGATCTATCATAATGTGGCTTAGTGAGAGAATGGTGGCACATTTTTTCCTTTAAGTTTCTAATAGATTAATAATATTCCGTGTTCAGAATTCTTGTCTGCAGATGGTTGTAGACTTTTGTTGACAAATATTGTTTTACTTTATGGCTATGATTGTGATGGTAAATGGGATCTGAAAGTATCTCTCTGTCTTCATTAATTTTGTATTGATAATTGTGACGGATTTGCTATGACAACATATATAATTAATATATGTAGTTTGTGATTTTATTGGAAGTACTCGTCTGTAGTAATGATGATCATATACTAAAGAGGTATGCACATATGGAAGCTTTAATTTCTTTTAGACTTGGACTTCTTGTTGAATATCCTAGTTGTATGTTAAATTTATTATTCCTTTTATATTCAATGATTAATGTATGTATTTGATCGTTGAAACCCAATAAAAATAATACAATTGGTTAACTGTTTCCAGATAATCCATATACTACTGCTGACAACTGGCTTCTCAAGGAAAATCTTCCTCTTTCCTACCGTGAACAAATTGTTCAGTTCATACTCCAAAATTCTGGACAAAGGGATACCACTTTTGATTCATCATTTCGTGATCCCTTCACTGGTTGTAAGTATCATACCATATTTGACTTCACTGGCCACTTGAGTTGGTTGATTAGGTCATTCTGCTAATTTCTACATTTCATGTAACTAGTGTTCCTCGATTCACTTTTCAGCTAGTGCTTACATACCTGGAGAACCTTCCAACAAGTATGGTACGTGTTTATTATTGGGAAGTAAAGTTTAAAATTCTTTCCTGGTTTTCCACAGATGATATTCTGCTGCTAATTTTATCAGACTTCCCTCACAACTTCCTACTCTAAGTCTATGGCGGGATCTAATAATTTTCATATTTTTTCTTAAATAACAGCTGTCTCGGCAACACCTACTTATAAGCATATTCCTAAGGTATTTTCTCAAGTTTTCAATATTGTAATTGGTCAGATGGTTCAAAGTGCACTCTTTGAAATTGCATGCCCATGTATAATTGTGCAGATTTTGTTGTTGGGATAGTTGTAACGAAGCACATCTTGTGTGATAAAACCAAGTATACAAGTTGATTACTTTTTCATGTAAGACAATGTTGATTAATGCACTTAGTGTGGACAAAAAAGGAGTCATGGTAATAGAATTAGAAAGGTAAACTATTTGTTCACTGAAGCATGGTGGTACCCTCGCATTCTGCAAGCTGAAAAATGTTTTTATTTATTTATTTATAAGTAATGTATTATAAAAGGCGTTCCAACGGTTACACATCACCAAAAACTACACAAGGACAAATAGGTCCCGCAACCACTCAACATGTCCACAAAATCCACTAACTCTCTTATAGATTTACAGTTTCTCCTCCGAAGCCGAAAATATAAACTGCAAAAGATAACTTAAAACACCCCAATAGAAGTTTTGTCTCTCTCACTCCTATGTCTCTCTCCACAAAGACCACCATATGCACAAAGGCGTGATTCTCCAGGCATCTCGAGCTTGAGCCCCCCACCGGGCAGCCTTTTCAAACCTCAAAAACAATAATCGTAAAATGAAGCACAACCCAATGGTCCCTGAATAAACCCAGGAGCATAGCCTAGCTATCTCGAGCCATCAGGCAGTGAAGAAGAAAATGATCCACTGACTCCTCATCCCTCTTGCACATGCAACATTGATTCACAAGAATCTGCCCTCTCCTCCTCAGGTTATCAATTGTTAGGATTCGGCCCGAAGCTATGGTGCAAGAAAACTTAACCACCTTCAGAGGGGCCTTTGTGTGCTACACAACTTGGAAAGGAAGGAACCTCAGCACTGACCAACCTCCTAGAAGGAGCGCACCGCGAATCTCCTCTGAGAGGAAGCTGCCCATAACCACTAGTCCACCCCATGCCCTCCACCCTCTGACGATATAGCAACACCAGGAAATCAGAAATGTTCTCCATCTCCAAGTCCTAGAGAGGCTAGAGGTGCCTCACAAACTGCACATCCCAAGTCGTCCTTCCGCTATTTTATTAGAAAAGGAGCCGTTTGTAGCTTGGTGCACGGATTTGAAGGAAGCAACCTAGTAGACCTTGGCTGTCATGGATGCACTGCTTCCCTTCACCATGGCCCTTGTATCCATTACACATGACATAGCCAAGAGATGAGCACAACTTTGGAGATGCCAATCATTCGAGATCCCTTCAAAGGGATTCCAGACAGAATAACCAATGTCGGACAAAATGAATGAGAAACCAATTCGAAATTTTCAAATATTTCT
This sequence comes from Cornus kousa, assembly GCA_025631255.1. NCBI lineage: Eukaryota > Viridiplantae > Streptophyta > Magnoliopsida > Cornales > Cornaceae > Cornus > Cornus kousa. The sequence goes on along the minus strand of JAOTQH010000005.1, from coordinate 5,056,390 downwards.
GTTGGCATGTTACCCTTTAGCTTTATTCCGCGTGCCATTACCTTATTCTATTTGATTGTATTGATGTTGATGTAATATCAGGAACATAATAAAATTGATAATAGATGTTTTTGTCAGTGCCTGATTTAGGTGCAGTCTACAATTATGAGATATGCTGCTTTTTACCATGAAAAATTAAGATTCTATATATTGACATTTAAGTAATTTAACTACTGCCAACAATGGGTTCATTGTAGCAATGGAAATTCACCTGTCACTATATTGCATTTTAAGTTCTAAATTTGGGATGTGCTAAGGAGAGTTCTAATCTAAATATACTTCTGTGTTCTTACCTTTTCCATGGATCTTCATTCTTCTGAATCTATTAATTCATTTATGTTCCTAAATTATGTTATTTCCAGAAAGGAATGCTTGTTTTTGATGTGGCCCAGTTTGATGGGATTCTCAAAAAGATTTCAGAGTTCAACAATTCTCTGCTCTCTGACCCGGTAATATTTTCCTTCATATATTTTTTGTATTCTTGGTATATATGAGTTTTGCTTCTTCATGTCTATTTAATGCGCTTTTAGCTAAATGTTTTATTATTTAATCACGGTTGCTTCTTTTGTTGTACAATGGTTTGAGCTTCCTTGTTTCTTGTTATTCATGAGATATTGGTTACTATAGAGACTTTTAAGTTTTGAGAATTGAAGTAATTTTTTTTTTTAATCACGTGTAACTATCTTACATTCCCAATGCACAAATATAGAATTACACCTAAATGATGGATCTATTTGAAATCTTCTGAAGGATAAAAAGAACATGTCGCTGACTGAACTTGAGTTTTCAAGATTGGATGCTGTAGTTAAAATTTTGAAGGATACATCACATTATCACCGCAGTAGATTTTCGGATGCTGACATTGCTTTGTTGCTGAAATTGCTGAAGTCATGGACACTTGCAACGATATTTCCCGGTAACTGTGGTTAATTTTATATGCTGCTAGTCTGTCTTCCTTTTCTGTGGTCTACATTGTAATCATCCTTATTTCTATCTTTTGGTTGGGGCTTCATGATGAAGACTGTTTGTATTATTTAAAGATTTTTTATGCCATTTGTCCTTGTTATAATAATTCATGGATAATGCTTTCTTGCCTTGGAATGTGTATTTGCAATCTTTTTGATTGAATGCTTTAATTAGCTCTGTGTTGGAGATGGATTACTGAAATTTATAGAAATTTGTTGAAGAACCAGAGCTGACAACAGCATGAGATTATTTCTGGTTAAAATATAACCCATTAGCTTCCGAAATATTTCTATGAGGATGAAACACATGGAATCACGGACACACCTAAAAGGACAAAGAATCCGTGTTGGACACTGACATGCGTCGGACATGCCCTGACACGTGTCGGACACGCCAAAAAATGTATCTGAATTTTGTTTTTTGTTTTTGAATTTGAATATTTGGACATGGCTCGGACTTTGCACGGACACGCTATGGACACGTGCCCGACACGCGTGTCCAATTCTTTGGGATTTTTTCGTTTTTATTTTATTTATGTTGTAAGTAAGGCATTCTTAGGGATTTTTAAGAAAGTTTTAGAAAGAAAGCCGGGTTGAAGTGTAAATATGAGCAGTTATTTAATAACTTTCAGTAATATGATGCTCATTACATATAATTACTTAAAAGTTGTTTTATGAAACAATTTTATATTAAAATTTAAAACAATCAGATTTTTATACTTAAGTTTTAGTTCAAAGTTCAACCAGGGTTAAAAAACCACGGGATCTAGTCTGGCAAGTCAGTCCACTATGAAGAATGAGATGTACAAAATAGTTTTTAGTTCAGTACCCTCGAACTCCTAGTTGATCTCTAGACACAGCTAACACCAAATCTTCAGTACCCTCAATGATCTCCAAGTCATTAACAACTCAGCCTACAATGTTTTAGTCTCCTCGAGTCTGCTTCTTCATTGATTGATCTCAACCACTAGACAGTCCAAACAAATATCTGGTTTAATACTCAGAATAATGTTGAAATAGTCTTTGTAGCACAACAATAAATTGTATCAACACCAATAATACATCATCTCACCAATACTAAAATGTATGACAAAAAAATGCAAACAAAAAGATGCACTTTTTCTCACAAGAATAACACTTATAGCTATATGTAGTATATAAAGAACATCAGGTTTTGATTCTTGTGGAAAGACAAATAAATTTGATTGAGCTTATGAAAAAAAAAGAATGAATATGAGAAAAGCTCTAATCAATGTATACAGAGTGTCTCCAGATTTTTACAGAACATTAGCATTTATAAACACCTTGGAAGTAGTTGGATTAGGTCAGAACTCAAGGAGGAAACTTCATATATATATTTTTTGATAAGTAAAACTGTATTAGAAAACTTTCAAAAAGGGGAACACATCCCAAAAACTACACAAGTAGCCAAAAGGACCCTAAGGCCCCAAGGAAAATTCAACTCTCTCCTCTAAAGATTTACAATTTCTCCCCAAAACGCAACAAAGACGAGAGCTAATAATACAAAAATTTAAAGCCACAATAGAAGACTCCTCTCCATGAAAGGATCATCTATTCTGCTCCTTCCATAAGCACCACCAAACGCATAAGGGCACTGCCCTCCAAAAATCACGAGCGTAGGATCCTACATAGCACCCTCTCCAAGCATCCATCAAGCCTCTCGAAGACCGAGGCACGAGTCATGACCCACTAAACTCCGAACAAACCAAGTAGAAGTACCCGGCTCACGACTATGCAAAAGAATGTGATCAACTGACTCTCCATCACACCTGCACATGCAACACCAATTGACAGTAACCTGTCTTCCACTTCTCAGGTTATCAAACGTCAAAATCTTGCCCCAAACCGCTGTCCAAGCAAAGAAGTCCACCTTGAGTGGAGCCTTAGAACGCTAAACCGCCTTCCAAATCGTAGCTTGCTGGACACTTGATGATAGATGGCTCGACCTATTGATACATAGCCACGATTGATTGATACATAACCACAATTTATTGTTTCATAGATCGTTAACTATCCAGAATGATCAATATGGGTCATCAGCATGTCTCGATCTGTCCCAAGGTGGTTCAATCTATCGAGGATACTCCAGTGTGCCTAATACTGAAGATTTTCCAACACTTGTGGGGAAAAAAATTATAACTTTTGTTTCAAAACTATGCTTTTTAAAAACATATTTTTGAATTCAAAATAAGTTAATAAAAACATTGAGATAAAGAACGATAAAAATGAATGCGTGAGCCTAATTGGTGAGATTGCTTCTGTGTTAATTTGCCTTTTTACCTTTTGTTGAAGTTAACAAATTTAACCTTGTTGAAGTCATCTTCGTCACAGAGGTAATTCCCCCTTAACTGACAACTAGGACAAGTCTATCTAATTAAATATAAACTCAAATTTACATGGACACGTTGTGTTCTACAAAATTTGTCAACATTAGTTGTATAGACCTAACAAAAGTGACTTGAAACTTTTTTGTAAAGTTAAAGAGAGTGAAGTAAAACATAATTCTCGTGCTCTTCTGAAACGAACAGCAGTAGATTTATCACTCTGCTGAGTTGCAAATATTTTTGATTGGCCTTTAGATAAAGATCCCATGGTTCCTGACTTTTTAAATCAGGATGCATTATTCTGGTTCTGATTTTTTTCAAACTCACGAAAGTATAGATTTTGTCTTGGTTGAGGGTCATTTGAATTCCTTGGTGGTGTGGATATGGATTCTGTACTCAAATGCAATTACCATTTATTTTTATAAATTGTGCTTATGTATTTATATTTATTGTAGGTAAATCATGTGTTCGTTATATAAGATACTGAATTTTTATTTATTACTTGTTGGTGTTTACACACACTGTTGATTGGAATGTGTTTTAATTCTTATATTCTAGTACTAGTTTCAGTGTCAGAGTAAGCATCTCCACCACACTGCTCGTATGATTAATTCTTTAATTCTTTAATTCTATTTCTCTTGCTTGATTATTATTATTTTTTTAATTTTTTAATCTTATTTTATTGCAGTTATAGATATCCTGAGGATGATTGTCCTGCACCCAGATGGGGCGACTTTACTTCTCAAACATATTAATGATGAAAATGGTATCTAATTTTGACATGTACCTTGTGTTTCATTTTTATTTTTCAAATTAGTTTTGAAGAAGAGCCATTCAAATAGAGCGCTTTTTTAGTCATGTCTTATATGTTGTGCAAATATTCCCCATTTGTTAATCACACCTGAAAATGGGCCTTAAGCTGTGATCCACTTAACACGACTGATGATCCAACAACTGGGTCTTAAGCTGGTTTGGCTGGGAAATGGGCCTCAAACATGCTCCTACTAGTTTTTATTACATGCAGTTTGATATGGTGTGTCTTTTTCTCCATGATATTGTTTAGTTCAAGTTCGGCATTTACTGAAGATATCTTCCTTTTGCTCTAGCAGATATACTCATGGAGATGATTGCGATGGTTACAACAACTCCTCCACTTCCAGCAAATATTTTGACTGGCATTCGTGCTGTGACTAATCTCTTCAAGAATTCATGCTACTATCAATGGCTACAAAAGCATCGTGATGAGGTTAGTATTGTTTCTCTATAGTAATTTTACAGTTACTGCACATGAAAACTTGACAGAAATGTTCAGCGAGAAATTAGAGAAAATTAAACTTATGGGTTAATCATTTGAAGTTTATTCACTTCAACAGCTGTCTACTCAAGACTATGAGGTCACCCAGACAATTTCGAGGAGGGTGCCTTGTCTTGCGAACCAATGTCCTAGGTTTGGTTTTAGCCATTCATGTGGGTGCATCTTCCGGATACAGGGGGCTTCATGATGTATTATATAACACAAAGTTTAAGTACCCATTTTTTATAACTGATTTAGTGAATGATGAGGGAAACTTTTGGGGAAAACAATAAATGCTTAGCTCAACCAATGAGGAGATGAACTATCCCCAGAAGGATATAAACTTTGAAATGATGCACCTACAGTTTGACCATGAAGACTCTCTTCTTGGCATCCTTACCTATCCCACTTTCTTGTCCCGACACGAGCTAAGTGAAGTGCTTCTGACAACTTGAATACAAGTTGGCGTTCCCAGTCCTTCCAAGTTCATTGTTCAGTGAGATTTCAGAAGGCTAACTATATTGGGAAAAAGAAAAGGACCTCTAAACAACGTATGTGTTGCGATGATAAAACTATAGCAATCTGATTTACAATCTTAAGTCTAACTGTATTGTGGTTGAATTGCACATCAAAACTTTTGAATCTTCACTTGCCAAGTTTAGTAAAATACTCACCTAGATATGTTATATTTTTGAGGTAAAAAGAGATAATTATATAAAGAGCATGAGACTATGAGCCTCTGCTTTGTTTCACGAACTCCAAAAACTTGAGAACCCATGTAGATGCATCTAGACACTCCTTTAGATACATAGCCAACTTGTGTTTCATCGTGTATGGAGAGTGTTGAAGGATTTAAATATTTAAGTTACACTCTCTCTAACAGCTTAAGCTTTTGGACTTGATGGTTGGTAACATGGTATCAGATCAGGGTAGGTCC
>JAOTQH010000005.1:4988867-5004451 GCA_025631255.1 Cornus kousa | reverse complement strand
TCACTAGAGAGTCGCTTATGGCTGCACAGGTAAAAATAAAAAAAAAAAAAACAACTAGTTACCTTTTTTATGGTGCGCTCTCCTGACTATGTTTGCGCTCTCCTATTAGTACTGATCTATGCATTTGTGTAGAGGGAAGATTTGCGTAGAATAATGGACTTGTTATCGGTAGGAGAACACCATGCTCGAACTCTTCTTATTCATTACCGTTGGGATGTCGAAAGGTTGTTTGCGGTGCTTGTGGAGAAGGGGAAGGCTTGCTTGTTTGCTGAAGCAGGCGTGACTGTGGTTGAGCATCATGAGCTTCACTCACCACTTTCTTCTGTAGTAATGTGCAATATCTGCATAGAAGATGTACCTGGTAGTGAGGTGACAAGAATGGCCTGTGGCCATTACTTCTGCAACAGTTGTAAGCATTTTGCCATTTGTTCTCTCTCTACTGCAACATAGTGGATGCATGAAGATTAAAAAACCATAGACTATATTATATGCTCCCTCTGTCCCGCAAAAAATGTCCACCTTTCCATTTTTGGCTGTCCCAATTCAAATTTCAATGTACTATTTTTTTAATATCCTTAATATACCCTCCTTACTTTGAAATTATAAAAGCAATTAAAAAATATATATTAAAAACTACACACTGAAAAAGTTAGGTTTTCAAAAAGGGACAATTTTTGTGGGACAGAGGGAGTATGTAGTCTTAATGCATAAGTGAACACCTAGATAAAATAGGACTGTGTTCCATTAATTATAGCAATGTGTTGATGGATTTGATTATTTTTTATATGCTATGAAATTCTCACTTACAAAATTTGAGTCCAGTCTACCAATGTTTTAAGTCCGTAAATCTTTGCCTTTTCTTTTGTTGCTAGGAGACATCTGTTGTACTTCTTTTGAAGTTAAAAGATATTGCATACATTATTATCTATGGGGCTTATTCTTTATATTTCCTATTTTTAGGTTGGACGGAGCATTTTATTGTGAAGATAAATGAGGGTCAAAGTAAGCGTATTAGGTGCATGGCACACAAATGTTATGCTATTTGTGATGAAGCTGTTGTTAGAAATTTAGTTAGCAAAAGGCACCCTGATCTAGCGGAGAAATTTGATCGTTTTCTTCTTGAGTCATATATTGAGGACAATAAAATGGTTAAATGGTGCCCAAGTGCTCCTCACTGCGGGAATGCAATACGTGTTGAGGATGATGAATGTTGTGAGGTCGAATGTTCATGTGGCTTACAGTTCTGTTTCAATTGCTTATCTGAAGCACACTCTCCTTGTTCATGTCTGATGTGGGATTTGTGGACGAAGAAGTGCCGCGATGAATCAGAAACAGTTAATTGGATCACGGTTCATACAAAGCCTTGTCCAAAGTGTCACAAACCTGTGGAAAAGAATGGTGGCTGCAACCTTGTGAGCTGCATCTGTGGGCAAGCCTTTTGGTGTGTGTTCTTTCTACTAGTCCCTGTTTCATTTGTTCAAGTTAATTTATATCTTCGTAATCTTCTGATGAAGGACATGATTTTTTTTCTTAAATATATTTTCCAGTGCCGTCTGTAAGTGCTATTTACATCATGTCATTTACTTAGCTGTCTTTTACCCAGGATTATTTTTACTTCTTCTTTTCTTAGAGGGGGACATTGACCTTCTCTGAAGTTTCATTTAAAAAGAAGTAGAAGGATATACGTTTTGGAAATTATATTGACATCTCTATTGGGTTTTGCTTTAATTGTTGATAAAATCCCCCTTCAGTAAACAAGCTGTCAGCAATGAGGCGGGTTTCAAGCCAATTTTGCTGTCTTTATTTATTTATTTATTTATTTATTTTTAAACCTTTGCCACTAGTCATATTGAAGATGTTAAAAACAATTTGCTATACAGTTCTCCCACTCTCTCTAATAGACTACTCTTTAGTTATGTATTTGTCTTGCTCTCTCGAACAAGTGATTGTTTTATCAACTCTTTCTATAGCTCTGTTTAATAAACCACTTAAATAAATTTATAAATCGACAAATCGACATAAGTTAATAAATAAAAAAAACTGACATAAGTTAATAAATAAAAAAAACTGACATAAGTTAATAAATAAATAAAAACTGAAATTCGACAATTTTTCGTGGACTTTCTCTCTTCAAGTCTACTCCCTCTAAGCATATTTACAATTTTTAACAGGAGTGGTGGTGGAAGGTAGTGGTGGTGGTTGTAGTGGTGGCGGTGGAAGAATGAGGGACCAAGAGAGAAATACATCACAATCTTGTCAATCAATGAAAAGTACATAGACAAATTAGTAAAATAACAAATTTACTTGAAAAGAAAATTTCGCTTATTAAAAGGAATTTCTAAAAGTAACATTTTTTACTTCTCTGAAATGGACTTCCTCACCATCGGCTTCCTGGAAAAAGCCTTTACATATGTGTAACCAAGTGTCGCATATATATATATAAATATATATCTATTTATTTCTAAAAGGACTTTTGGAAGCTCCCCCAAACGGGGCCTTTATTATACTATTTTTTCAAAATGAGCATATTGAACACTATGTTATATAAAGAAATTATTTTACTCTAAAAAAGTAAAATAAAAATATTAAATAATATGAATTTTTTGTAGTGTCCATGTGTCTTTTTGTTTGAAGATTTGACAGATCTGGCATGCGGATGCATACCTGAACCCAACACACGTACCGAGTCCATGTAACAGAGAGAAATATACTTTTAACTTGTACGGTTTGGGCCTTTGCATTTATGGTGATATGTACCAAAAACTTCTTGGCGGCATCTCTATTAATCCTCTTCAAACTGCTCACCAAATCAGTTGGAATGTGGATGACACTTTGGATGTTAAGCTGCAAGAGCTGGTGGGAATGCTCATTTTTTAATTTCTGGTGTTGTGTAATTTGAACTGGTTACGTAAAGTGGTTGGGAGCTGAGTTTTGCTTCTTTCTTTTCTGCATTGTTTTTCCTTTATTGGGATTTTTCTTGTTAATTTCCCTGCTTGCCAATTTCTGGAAGTGGGTATTATTTAGTTGCCTTGTAAGGGGGAGGCCTTCCTTTCCTTTGGTTGCCTGTTTGGCTGTTTAATAAAAGCTTGCCTTGGAAATATATATATATATATATATATATTTAAAGAGGCGATATTCGCACTCCCCTTTTCTATGTTTGCACTCCCATCTTAAAACAAATGACACTTCTTACCCTAATTTCACAATTGAATTATTTTTTTCAAATTACACAACTACCCTTCAAATATGGAACGATCTTTTCATCTCTTTCTCTCTCTCTCTCCAATCTTTAATGTTTTCGGTCCCTGACTCCCTTTTTGATAGGATAAAAAATAAAAAATAAAAATCCCAAAAGAAAAGGATGAAAAAAAAAGGTTCTCTATTGAATAAAATATCTCTGTTGACACGACTCAAAAAAAAGTACCGCCAAAAAAAGTTCTCTTTTAAATAAATTATCTCTTTTGACAGGATAAAAAAAAAAAAAAAAAAAGGAAAAAAGAAAAAAAACCTTTGATGAAGTAAAGAAGTTAAAAGAAGTTATAGTTTATAATTTAAAGGGTAGTTTTGGTAGTATAAATAGGGGATGATGCATTAATGAGTTTAGGAGTCGTCTTTATAATTTCTTTTTTAAAAAAAGGTAAGTGGAGTGCAAACGTAGAAAAGAAGAGTATAAATACCTTCTGTCTTCTAACAAACTTGTAAGGAGTCAGTTTTATTTCTAAAACACTTGAGGGGTAGCAGGTGTTATTTAAGCAAACCTTGGGGGAGGTGATATAGTTTACTCTTTATTTATTTATTTATTCTTGGTTATGCTAAGGGGCCATTTCTTAGTGCATTAGTAAAATGTTCTGATTGTCAAGGGTGGTGAGAATGTTGGTTAATATCTTGAGAGCAGCCGCTTTGTGCAAATAATGCCAAATGTTAGGTCTGGTCCACCCCTCAGCCCCCTTGATTAACAGGGTAAGGAACTTTTTTTTTTTTTTCCCTGGTGGTGATTTTCTTGTTTTCTTCTACTCTGGTGATGAGGTGGCTCTGAAAGCAGTTAGAAATCAATTGTACTCAATCTGTTTAAGATGTTCTTAGTGATAATTTAGACTAGAAAGATTTTTATCATCATCCTCCTTACCTTAAATCCCATATGAATGGGGTTGGACACATGAATTTTCTTTTTCCATTCTTTTCTATTACATGCCATCTCACCTAATATTTATTTTTTAAATATCTTTTATGATAAGTTCATCTCACAACAATTTTGGTCATCTTTTTTGTCTCTTTCCTTCTATGCCTCTTCTTACTAGTGCATCTATAATTCTTCGTCTTTTTTGTCTCTTACCTTCTCTGCCTCTTCTTACTAGTGCATCTATAAGTCTTCGTTGTATATGCCTATACCATTTAAGTCTAAACTCTCTTATTTTCTTACTAATGGGCGTTACTCCTAATTTCTCTCTCCCCTTGGTTACCATATCTATTCTAGTCACTCTGTCCGTCCATCTTAACCTACTCATTTTTGCGTGAAGGCAATGCTCTTTCATTTATTTATTATTATTTTTTTTTCGAAGGCTGGCATCGTAGCCCATGTAGAGTAGTTGGCCTGATACTGTCCTATATAATTTTTCTTTTAACCTATTTGTGATTCTTTTGTTCTATAGAATGCCACTAGCTTGTCTCCATTTTATTGATCATAATTCAATTCTACTAGTTAGATCACATCTATTTCTCCATCTTTTTGTATTATTGATTCTAAATATTACAAGTGGTTATTTGATGCCCACACAGGCAACTCGATGAAAGGTCTTTGGGGGTACTCCCCTAAGTTGAAAGCCAAAGATTTCTGTGTTTATTATAAGATGGATGTTCTGCGTGCATCCCTGAACCTCGATATGGGACCATAATGCAAGTCACTTTGCCACGTCTGCATTAGATGAAATTATAAACATATATTCTTATTTGTGAATTTGCATTCCTTAGTTATATATATATTTTTTATCAAGCCTCTCTCTTGCTTTGAGCATTATATACGGCAGGATGAATAATATTAGTTAAGATATTGTTCTTGAATGACTAAGATTACAAGAATAAGGGAGAATGAATGGTAACATGTATAGAAATTTCCCCCCAAAAGATTAAGATATACAAATTTATGTTTTGTTATTTATTTGGTGGGTAAAAACAATTGATGGGCTGTAAATGACTACTGATTCATGTAGTAAGTTTTTATGTCTTGTTATGGAGAGGGTGGAAAAGGCGTTGGTTTACCAAACTGTCACGACCCCAAATTTAAACACAGGAAGCTCTGGTCCCAAACCTAAATAATCCATCATAGTACTAAATCAAACCAACACTCCAACCTATACTTCCATCAATACTAAACAGTTCAATATATCAAGACCGTCTGTTCAGCTCCCATAAAAAATATAGTATACATGAGTACCATCTATGATTCATGTATTAACTATGAACAACAAAAGATAACTATACAACGAAAAGAGAAGTAGATGGTTGCCATCTCTCTAACACGTGCCTCCATCAACGAGTACCTGAAAAATAATAATGGAGTGAGCTCACAAGCTCAACAAGGGTATTGCTAAAAACCATCATTGCTCAGCAAATTGACCCTGCCTTATATTCCCATATTTAATTATGATTCATGTTAACAAATTAGGTTGTCTCAATATAAGTAAATTAAATTCTCATTAATTAACTTATTCTAATATCAATCTTACATGATTATTAATATCTAATTAATTATTATATTTGCTACCGCTTGCACATTTATTACAATTTCCTTCACTCAAACCTTTCCTTAGCCAATCATCTTGATTAACTTATTTTTAAATTTCCACTTATCTAAAATGAATCCTAGGCTCCCCTCAAACAGGTGGCTTGTTCTTAAAGCCACGAGTATAGGATCAAACACTCCCATACTCCAACAAGGTGGTGTGCATTGCATAGTCCCGGACTAAAGACATGTGACTGGGCTTGTACGTCTACTAGATGGTCCCGGACCACGTCCACATAATAAAGGCACTCTCAGCCCAATGGCCGTGACAAGAAGGGTAGTGCACTCTGAAATAGGCTGGTCCTGGACCACATGACTAGCAAAGTCCTCATAGAGTTAGTCCCGGACTAAATCTACGATTAGTCAGATAATATCCATACAATTCCCAATACACAACACATCCTTATCCATATCAACAAGTATATGCATAATCCTTGCTCTACAACTATGTTTCGACCATGGCATTACTGCTATATATATATATATATATATATATATATATATGTATTAACACAGGTATTCTAATATTAGCAAATTGAAATGCACACAACCTCACTAATTCATATGCACTGATATATATTGTATACAAACAAAGGTACCTACACAGAAGTAGATACATTCAAAGATTATATGTATATATATATTTATATATATATGCACACCTATATACACATTTATGGGTGCACAACATTACACTGATCCGCTGATTCGTATACATAACCCCATAATTTGTAGCAACACAAAATCAAATACACAAAATCAAATCTATCTTTTATTCTTTACGCATTATTCATACTCAAATAAACAATTAAAACCTATATATATATGCATTTATGATTTTAGGCAAAATCAATTCAACAGAACCCAAAATCTGAATTAATCCCATTGCAAGTTGAAACCCATTAGCAAATAAAAAGAATATAAGTACTAATATTACTGATTATCAACTCAAATGGTAAACCAGGCATAAGCAGATATGTATGTACTCACACACACATATATATTGTTTAAGCATATGTATATACACAAATCTAAATCTTTGTGAAGGTACTAAAACCTTTGTTACATGGACTCTTCAAAAGTAGTGAAGTGCCCATGTCGGACACGTATCTCTCGGACATAGGTATGGGATAGACACTTTTGGTTGGACATGTAATTAAAAAGCATATCCTATCATTTAATTACATTTTATTATTTCTTTAAAATGAGTTAAATGCCTATATTGAACATTATATTAGATAAAAACATTACTTTACTCTAGAAAATAAAATAAAATAATTAATAAAATGAATATTTAGCCCTGTCCGTGTGTCCTTCTAATTGGAGATTTGACATGTCCTACGCATATATACATACCCGTGTTTGACACCTGTACCCGAGTCCATGTAATATAGCTAAAAACCATATACTGAGAGCATTGTCCCAACTATCTGGGTCAGCAGAGAACTATATCAGATAAACACCAATAAATTCCTAGATGAATCCATCAAGTAATTAAGACTTACCAATCTGAATACATGTATATATAGTTATACATATACCACAGTGAGCATGAGCAATCTTTAGAAGTAACAAATCTAAGATTAATACTTCTCTCTTAACAGATTAAACAATCATATATTCACATCATCACCAAACAAGCATAATCATATTTACTACATAAATTCATCAAATTAAATGTCATACATGCTTGTTCCTGTCAACCAACTGCATCCTGAAATAAAATATAACCTAAGGTACATACTGATTTTATCAATTCTAAATTTATCACCAAAAATCTAATGAACAGGTTACGACAAATATATGAAAATATAGTGCAAGATCAACTTGCCTTGAACTGTAGTTTTCCTTTTATGTAGTTTTCCTCTTCTTCTTCTTCTTCTATAAAAACAATATAAAAAAGAAAAGAAAAAAAAAGAAAAGTTTTTGAATTGGATGTTGACATACATGTACAATTATATTCTCCTGCCATTACATCTCTAGACTGCAAAGAAAGCTTGACCTGTTGCTTGTCTCTTGGGTTCCTGATGAATCTTCTGGGACATTCATGGCATAATCAGGACATTTAACAAAGCATCCAGATAGCATGAAATTCATTTTGTAAAATATCTTGCCCCCTAGGCCCATGATGAAATATTATAAACCTGAAAAATATCATGTGAATTTACAGAGTTCATATTCCAAATACTCACAGGATTGCTAGTGACTTGCAGTTTTATTTATTTATTTATTATTATTTTATCAATGGCAAGAAACTCACACAGCAACTTTGCTCCTTTGGAGACTCGATCCCTCACCGTCCACTTTGGGAGGTAGAGGAGATACCACTGGGCCACAAGGCCCTTGGTGCTAGTGACTTGCAGTTAGAATGGCTGAAGTGGTAGAAACCACTTTATCCTATGTATTTTAGGCTTGCTTTGGCAATCTATATTTTTTGCCTTTTGGGAGATTGGATGAATACTATCTTTCTATTTTCATTCTTTTATAAGCCAATTGTTTAGTGGGAGCATATGAGTTGACATTGTTGAGATGATCATATTATGTCTGTGTCATATATATATATATATTCCAGGTTATAGGTTGATTGCTTTTTGGAACCATTTTTTTAAAGCCTGTGGCCTTGCTCATCATGACTTTTTGCAGTAAAGTCTAAGTTGAATTATTTTATCTTACTTGTAGTTCATTTTTGTGTAGTTGGCTTTGCGGTGGGGCTACTGGCCGAGATCATACTTGGTCACAGATCAGTGGTCACAGTTGTGGTCGCTATAAAGAAGATCGAGAAAAAAAGGCGGAGCGTGCAAAGCGTGACCTTTATCGATACATGCATTATCATAATCGTTACAAAGCTCATACTGATTCTTTCAAGCTTGAATCTAACCTGAAGGAGACCATACGAGAGAAGGTATTGAATTCGGAAAAGAAGGATTCAAGACTTAGAGATTTCAGCTGGGTTACAAATGGACTTTACAGGCTCTTCAGATCAAGACGGGTTCTATCATATTCGTACCCATTTGCATTCTATATGTTTGGTGATGACTTGTTTAATGATGAAATGACAAATGAGGAAAGGGAAATAAAACAACATTTATTTGAGGATCAGCAGCAACAGCTCGAGGCAAATGTTGAGAAGTTATCAAAGTTTATAGAAGAGCCATTTGATCAGTATACGGAAGACAAAGTTATGGACATACGGATGCAAGTCATCAATCTCTGTGGGATCACTGATACCCTGTGCAAGAAAATGTGAGTATGGCTGTTGCAAAGCCTGAAACCTTATTAAAATTATTGAGACTCATGCATCTTCTGACTTCGTGCAGGTATGAATGCATTGAGAATGACTTATTGGGATCTCTCCAATTTGGTATCCACAACATAGCTCCATACCAGTCGAAAGGCATAGAGAGGGCAGCCGAACTTTCTGTCTGTTTGGGTGCTAAAGTTAACAGCACTGAGAAATATCCAAACCTAGAGTATACAAATGGTAAAATGACTTCGTTTGTAATCCCTACTCGCTATGTGCTGGTGATGTATTACTCTTATATTTCTGATTAGTGGTTGAAATTTAATGTGGAATTCCTTAGGTTAGCTTTTCATTAATTATCTTGATTATTGGTCACATGCATAGGACTTCGATTGAGCTCGGATTTTATTTTATTAATCTGGAGTCAGTTAATGGATATATCTGCCATTCTACTCTATTTGGGGCCATATGTAATGTTTGCCGAAGCTACCATGTCTTTTCTCAACACGAACCTAATGGCTTTTCTCAACTTGAACCTACCATGTCTTTTCTGAACCTGAACCATACCATTGTTTTTACAATTGAACTTCATTTCACATGAATAAACCATCTCAGCTGATGAGGCTTTTACAAATTTGTCAGGATCTCTAATTTTTCATTCTTCTTGTCGCAATATTATTTCTCATGTCACTTTCGATCTTCTCAATGCCTCATCTTGTAGACTCATATAAACTCGATTTATAGGTATGCCTTTCTCTGATTGCATGATGTTATCATAAAACTTTGATGTATTCTGGCTGTGTAAAATATTGAAATTGAGTTTGATGGGTGTTCCTAATCGCTAATATCAGTAGCATCCTGAAATTTTATAAGTAGAATTTCTTTTATAGTTTTAGTAGAGAGTCGGATATTGATAATATAATGATTACGCTTCGAAACCTAAAGATTATCCAAAGAGACTATTTTTGATACTCAAGGTTAATAACACAAAAGGATGGTGAGATAGGTGGTGATACAATTTGTAGAATTGGAGCAGGTTGGACAAAATGGAACTAGTCTTGTGGGATTTTATGCGATAAATGAATAACAAATAAATTAGAAGGAAAATTTTATCACACAGTTATTAGGCCAACTATTTATATGGTTCAAAGTGTAGGGCTTTAAATATATATATATATATATATATATATTCATGTGGCAAGAATGAGGATGTTAAGGTGGATGATAGGAGTGACTAGAAGAGACAAAGTTACTAATCAAATTTTGAGGGAGAATTTAGGAGTGGTGCCAATTAGTGATAAGAGAAAATTGACAGGTGGTATGGACATATCCAAAGATGTATGGATGCTTGGATATGAAGAGGGAGATTAATTTGCATAGAAAGTAGGAGACACAGAGTGCAACTGAAGTTAACATAGGATACAATCATTAGAAATGATCTAAAAATTTTCAATATTATAGGAGAGTAATAGAAAAGAATTAGAAAAGACAATTAATGTGATTCCATTCATTAGATATGTTGTACTGCCTTCTAGTGCATTTATGATTTCTAATGAGTATCTTCTGTAATGAAGATTTCCCACAATGGTTGTTTTCCTTGAACTTTGCATAGTTGCCCTTTATTTTCAATGCATGTCACCACAATCCCTCCTGAAAAGTAACATATTGCAGAAAGTATTGACTCGCTTGTGGAGGTTGTGTACAATTCAGAATCAACAATTAATCACTGAGTAACTGCATATGAAGACCAAAGGTTCTACAGGACATCCCATTTGCAAAGATGAATAAATCAATATTTACCTTTTTCCTCTTTCAAACTATATATATATATATATATATATATATATATATATCATATAATTTTCTGGTTATACCTCAATGTTGAGATAAAGAAGTGTCTTTTAAAACACTGCTAACACTATGTGATCGTGGCAGGTACAACAGAATCTAATCAACCTTCAGGCCCTGGGAGTTCGGATGAAAGTGGATGCTCATCACGTAAACGTGCTAGAAAGGGAACTCTTTGTGATGGCATGTTTGATCTCAACTTGCCTCCTGAGGTCATTGATAGAAATTGATCTTAGAATTGCCATTCATTTTACATACAAGTGTACAGCTCAGCTCTAACTTATGAGCACTCTTTTTTAAATGATTATTGGTGGATTAAGTACCCAGATGTTTTGCTTTTTATTTTTCAATTTTCCAATTTCGTAGCTCCCCCGTCTTTTTGAGATGACATGGAAGAGAAATTAGGGCGGACTTATTTTTAAATCTTCCCCTTTTGTTTTTGAAATCCTTATATTGTAAATATTCTTTCATTAGGTTCCTATGCATCATAAATCTTTGTATCCTCTACTCGAGATACAAAGGATGCTAATCATTGGGAGGATGGCATGATAGGATAAATATGGGGATATTTAACTGACTTCAGTTTATTAATGCTGTAAAGCTTCTGTCGGGTTATCTTTATTTCTCATTTGTATTTGTTTTTAATTTCTATTCAGCTCTAGTTATGGATGAATAGTGAATACCGACTGTTTCAATGAACATAAATCTCTGTATTTTCTACTGGGAGACGAAGTTTTTGGAGTCTTGTGGTGAATGGGTTTTTTTGTTGTTGATGCTGTTTCAATTGATAAGGCTGAAATTGGGATTATAGTAAATTTGGGTTGTGATGGATTGTTGTAGAAAGGTTTTTTGATTTGAGTATGTGAATGGAAACATATTGAATCGTAAATGGTCATCTTTCGTGTGTGGGAGGTCTCTCTTTTGATTTGCAATGGCCGTTGGATTTAGTTAACAATTTACTTTGTGTTGCTGTTCTTGTTTGTGTTTCGGAACACCCCTAATTTGTTGGATTTGTTCCTTGTCATGCTCGTCTTTTTTACGTTTTCCTAGGGATTCTCTGCAAGTGGGAGTTGGGAAGCATCGAGGGAACAGGGAACAGTTGACGGATACTGTAGTGCTATGGGGCCGTAAACAGAATGGTTTAATGTTTTTTCACTTTGTTTCCGGGAAGAGATCAATCGGTATGGTCTGTGGATAAGGGCTGGAAGAGTAATGTGGTGGATCGTAGAGATGATTCGGTGTTCAGTAAATTTCTTGCCGGATTCTCACAATTCATGTGACCGGAGAAAGAAATCAGCATTCCGTTACCAAAATGGTGGAGTAAATTTGGAGTCGAAGAAAGATGTTATAGGTGAAAATGTTGCAAGATTTGTTGAATGTCTTCCTGAAATAATGGTTTGGCCTTCAACTGCATTAGTTAGTTATATATGCATGTGGAGAGCAAAAAAGGAGAGATGGGAAGTAATTAAAATAGATGAAAAAAGAGGATAGAGAGAGAGAGACTTGAAATCTGCTTAAAAATCCATAGGTCACGAGAAAGTGGAGGGAAGGAAAATAAAATAAATATATTGCACTGGTTTATTTTTGAACAGAATCGTCTATACATTGGTGATATTTTTTCAAAAACCATGATTTCTCAAGGATTTGATTTCATGTTGGACTAATTTAAGGATGGCTTGTGACAACTATATATACAAGTCTTATTGCTTATTTTTAATTGTGGAAATATAGTAGAAAAATGAGTATATACATGCATACCTAGGTTATTCAAACACACTAGTTTCCAATTCCTTCAAAATCCCTTGTTATTAATTTACCTTTAACACTTGCGTTATATTTGGAAAACCGCTCTACTGATTGACTCGTGTCGTGTATTGTCTTTTTTACAGAGAGTCTCTTGGGAGTACCGAATTGATATTTTGAATTTGAAGTTGAAGAAAATTTAGTCTGGAACACCGAATTGATGTTTTGAATTTGAACTTGAAGAAAATTTAGTCTGGAATGGTAAGAAATTTAGTACATATCTTATGTCCAGCTTGGAGGCCTTAAGTTAAATTTAAGACTGACTGATTTGGTACTTTTAAACACAATACTAATATTTGTATTTTTATATGTCACAATCAGTAGTGAGAGTAGTGAGTACACACAAATTGACACTCAAGAAGCAGTCCCTTTTTGTTTTCAAAAAAAACTGATAAACAAATTACCCAGGTTTTGAAGATGCTTTTTATTCTTAAATCATTGGCATTCACGATATAGCCTTCGGAAACTTCGCTGCCGTGTCTTTGACTTCTCTGCTGTAGGCAGTTAGAAATGACTGCAACCGCGTTCATCAATCTAGGCATCAAGATTCCGCCAGCTGCCTCGTTTTCTTATTGATAAATTATTATTATTATTATTATTATTATTATTATATCTGAGCAAATTAGGAAAAACTTAAACACAGGTGCACCTGCTCGGACAGTTGAGTGTTATATCAAATAGGTTATTGTGTTAGAGTACTAAATTGACGGGTTAATATTAGTTTGAATTTTGAATTATTTTTTTTGAATTTCAAAACGTTGATCCTTGAAGTTGCATCCTTATTGAGGTTTTACATAAGGTGACTGGGGTTCCCATTTTTACTCGTGAGCTTAATTACTTACATTTAGGGTAAATTACTCCTATCTTTTTTGATATTTGGCTTAATTACTCTTGAAGTTTTTAATAGGAATTCCACAACGGTTATTTGCTTTATAGTTCATGACATGATGATGCTCATGAAATTTACCTTTAGGTTTCATTGCAAATTAACCCTTTCCTTCTTAGCTTGTTTCACAAATGGATTTTATGTCAAAGTGCCAAAAAAATTAAAATTAAAAATAATAGAATTTATAAAAGAATGGAAATGAAGAAATTTTAAAGGGTAAATTACATTGATCTCCCATATAGTTTGTCATAATTACAAGGACTTCCTATGTGATTTGGAAATTTACTCAGACCTCTCCTCAAAATGAAACTAACCTACACAAACCTCCATTCCTAGTGATGGGCCGTCAAAATGCGCTAATAAATTTGTCTAACTTACTGAAATACCCTAAAGTTGTTATGATAAATGATTGCAGTAATACCTTATGTATGTGTGAAGAGAGATGGACAAAGAGTAATATTGGAATTTCAATTATTCAGTACATGACATTAGTAAAATTTGTCATTAACTAACGCTGACTGACTGTTACAGAAGGGAGGCTCGTGTAAAGATAGTTTTATTTTTAGAGAAAGTCCGAGTAATTTTTCAAATTACAGAAAAAATCCTTATAATTATAACAAATTATAGGGAGGCCAGTATAATTTACTCAATTTTAAAACTAAGAATCTAGATACGTAAATCTAATCGAAAAGAATATATATATATATATATATATATGTATGTATATATATTTATAACCATCTACATTTGTTCACCAAAGTCAAATTGTCTTATGACAAATCATCTTGATAACAATCCATCTCACACTGTCCTACGACGTGTTCTTTTTTGTCTTTTGCCATTTCAATATTTCAATTCTGGGAAGATGAGATCTATATAATGTAGTTTAATTATTGGTTGACCTTCCAATGGGTTTTTTATACACTGAAAGAAGGGCTCTATATATATATATATGTATAAGAGTCTGATTCAAAAATTATACACATTATATATAATATATACACACTGGCACACACATAGACCAAGGTATATATATATATATATATATACATATATATAATTGTTATCTATATAATGTACTCCAGTTTAATTATTGGTTGACCTTCCAATGGTTTTTTTATACTTTAAAAGGGCCATTTATATATATATATATATATATATGTGTGTGTGTGTGTGTGGATATTTATAAGAGTCTGATTCAAAAATTATACACACATAGACCAAGGTGTATATATATATATATATATGTTATCTAGACCTTTCTAGAGTCACAAATATGTAGTGGCTTTGGAAGCTGTAGAATCTTTGTTATCTTCCCATTAAACAAACTAATCAACGCAACTCGAAGTTTTTAATTGGTCTGAAAGTATGTCTGTCAGTTAATTTTTTAAATCGATTCTTGGCTTAATTACCCGACAAGAAAAAAATTGATATTTTTTTAGTTAATTTAAACATTTATATTATCATCGGAAGTCAAAAACAAAAATAATGTGTGACTTAGGATTGTTCTAATATAGTAATTTTTTTGCTTGTTTGTTTGAATATCACTAGTGACAAAATTGTAATTTTTTTTATAATTTAATCCTTGTCCTACAAGTTTGAAATATATTAGTACATTGTAATCTACAATTATATTTTATGATTTAGACTCTCTCAAATACACTAATAGCCCGTTTGGATTGTTGTTGGAATAAAAAATAATATATATTTATTTAAGTATGTCTTCACCTGTAAATCAAACAATTTTCCCAATTATCATAACATTTTCATATTCAGAGGCACATATATGACTTTATTTTATAGACATAACAACTTAAAAGTAAATCCAGATGAAGTCGTAGCTTTTGAGGGTAGAATTGATAAAAAAAATTGCGGTCATTAAAAAAAAAAATGTTACGTGTTTGGTGAGATCCAGACATATTATAGTAAATATTTTTTATAATTAAATTATTTTTAATTTATTTGATAATAATATTTTTTCAAATACTTCTATTATTAATTTTACAACAATATCCTTTAATAAGGTG
>JAOTQH010000005.1:4968740-4988767 GCA_025631255.1 Cornus kousa | reverse complement strand
GTACCTTACCAACGCCTACAGGTTGTCGGAATTTCATGGTAAAAATATAAATTACTTTTTTAACTGTAGATCGAGTATGACTAATTTTTACTCAGTATTGTAACTTAGTGTAATCTCTCTTTTTACCTTCTAAAATAAAAGTTGAAGGTTCAACTCTTCACATCAGCAAATGAGTTTTTTTATTTCTTGTCAAGAAAAATAAAAATAAAAAATAGCCTTTGAATTAGAAGCACACTAAAGCTATGTTTGGTTGGAGGGAAAGATTGAGGAGGTTGGATAAACATTTTTATGTTTGGTTGGGGGAAGGAAGGAGAGGGAGGAAGCAAGGAGGGATATTTCATTCCTCTTTCTTTATGTTTTTTTATTCGCCCACTTTTTGTAGGAAGAGAGGAAAGAAAAAAGACATAACTACTTATAAATTTATAATTTACAATTTTAACCTTTTCAAAATTTTTGAAATGAATATCTCCTTTTTATAATTTTATATAATGAGGGTGTATTGGTAAAAAAGAATATAAAAACTCTCATTCTCTCCCTTCCAACCAAACAAGAAAAAAGTATCATTCAATTCATCATTTCTACTATTCATTCCATTCAATCAAACAAAAAATGGAGAAGACACTTTTCCTTCCTTAGGAATACATCATCCCTCCCTCCCTCCCTCCCTCCATCTCTTCCATTTATTTTTCCATCCCTTCAACCAAACAAAGCATAAAACACAAAGAGTATTGATATATTAAAATTCGATAAGAATGGAAATTCAAAACTTTAGAACTAAAAAAATTTCAAAATTATGAAAATGTTGTAGCTCTTTAAATCCAGAATAATACTTTCCATGCCAAGAAAGCTGCCAAATATCCAATGGATAAAAAAAAAACTTTTAGGTAGCTACTTCTAAAATTTGCTTCCACTATTATATCAGTTATCTTAAATCAATAGAGTAAATTAAAAACTCCCTTAATTCTAAAAAAAAAAGTAAATCGAGAATATATCAATAATTGCCGAGATTTAGGAATCTCCTTCTTGCTTGTTGCTTTTGCTTCAAATCCATGTCCTTTCAAATTTAGAGGATTGATTTGAATCAAGAATAAGAGCAAAAAAGGGTTCATTTTAATCATAGTTGCAAACATACAACATGAATTGGAATCAAACCAACAATAATTGAGAAAACAACATGCTATAAAGTTCTTTATTGGAATAACTAAGAAAACAATATGCTAAAGTTCACTATTGGAATTACTAAGAAAACAACATGAATTAAATCTATATGGAAATTAAAATTACATCGTTTTAATTTATAAAATGGAATGATTTATTTTTTTTTTTTTTTTTGGAGCAATAAGTTTTGAATGTTACTATTACTTTTGTTTCAAAAATGATGTCCGGTCCTCCAAACAGGACATCATTTTTGGATCCAATTTCCAAATATGACATATTTTTGGGACAAAATGAATAGATCAGCAGATATTGAAGTACACTTCAAAATTCATCAGACAAGGGACACCAATTCACTTAATTATCGATACAACTGTAACACATAGAAAGTGGTTAATTATTTCACTAAAAAATTAAATAATTAATAATAATAATTTTTTGCCTTGGCAAATGAAAAAAATTACATAAAAATGAAAGAAAACTGAAGACCAGTACCAAAATCTGCTCTTCTTCAATGGCGTCCTCAGTTCTGAAACGCACTTTCTTCTTCACTTCCTTCCCCAAACGCCACCACTCTCTCTATTCATTTTCTCTCTCCTCCTCCTCCACCACCCCCTCTTCATCACCGTCCGTTCAAACCCTGCAACAATCCGAAACTCTAATTTCAACCGTTGTCTCCATCCTCCAACACCACCGCTCCAAGTCCCGGTGGACCCACCTCCGATCCCTCTTTCCCGGCGGCTTCGAACCCTCCGAAGTTTCCCAAATTAGCCTCAGCCTCCGCAATAATCCTCACCTTGCCCTCCGCTTCTTCCTCTTCACTCAACACCATTCCCTCTGTCACCACACCCTCCTCTCCTACTCCACCATCATCCACATCCTCTCTCGCGCTCGCCTCAAATCCCATGCCCTAACCCTAATCCAATCCGCAATTCGTTCATCCGAACCACCCATCAATTCTTCATCATCATCACCGTCCTCATCTTCATCGCCGCCTAAAATCTTCGAAACTTTGGTCAAAACCTATCGAACCTGCGATTCGGCACCGTTCGTGTTCGATTTACTGATTACAGCGTGTTTGCGATCAAAGAGGATCGATCAGTGTATCGAAATTGTTCGGATGCTACGGTCTCGAGGCATTTACCCAACGGTTAGTACTTGTAATTTGATAATTGGGTCGGTTTCGAATTGTCGCGGTTCTTATGCTGGGTATGGTATGTACAGAGAGGTTTTTGGTTTTGGGTTTGATGGTGAGGTTGAAGATAGAGTGAGTATTGTTAAAATTGTGCCAAATGTGCATACTTTTAATATAATTTTGCTTTCTTTTTATCGAGATGGTTTGATTGAAAATGTGGAGGAGGTTTGGAGTGAAATGGAGAGACTGAATTGCGTGCCCAATGTGGAAAGTTACAGTATATTGATGGCGGCGAATTGTGATGATGGGAAGATGGAAGAAGCTATGAGGTTGTGGGAAGAAATGGGAGTCAAGGGTGTGAAGCATGATGTTGTGGCTTACAACACTATCATTGGCGGGTTTTGTGGAATTGGGGATATTGGAAGAGCTGAAGACTTTTTCAGAGAGATGGGGTTGAGTGGGATTGAGAGTACTTGTGTGACTTTTGAGCATCTTATAAATGGGTATTGTAAGATTGGGGATGTTGATTCGGCGATGCTCTTGTATAAGGATATGTTTAGGAAAGGTTTTAGGCCGGAGG
Organism: Cornus kousa; assembly: GCA_025631255.1. Lineage (NCBI taxonomy): Eukaryota > Viridiplantae > Streptophyta > Magnoliopsida > Cornales > Cornaceae > Cornus > Cornus kousa. Next base: position 4,985,897 of record JAOTQH010000005.1, on the reverse strand, counting down.
GTTCAACGGTTGATGCAGTGATCGGAGGACTTTGTGACAAGTGTAGGGTTTCTGAAGCTTTGGAGTTTTTGAGAGTTGGGTCGAAAAGACATGATCTTTCTCCAAGGGGAAAGAGTTATGAGTTTCTGATAAAGGGTCTGTGTCAGGAGGGTAAAATGGAAGAAGCATTGAAGCTTCAGGCAGAGATGGTTGGTAAAGGATTCAAACCAGATTCGGAAATTTATGGTTCTTTTATTGATGGGTATGTGAAACAAGGGAACAATGAACTAGCTAGAGTTTTGAGGAAGGAAATGCTTGAAACTCAAATGCAACAGGAAGTGAATTAGATGATTTATTTTTTTCCCGCGAATAGTTGCAAGCTACCTCCACTTCTGGTTCAAGTTTGCTGCACTTCTTAGCGAAGAGAGCTTGCTGAAATTCCAAATCTTGTTGTTGAACATAGATATGGTATGTTTTAAAGAAAAATATCATCTGTGTTCTGTACTTTATACTTCTAAAATTTTGCCTTTGTCTGGTAATTCCTCTATTACTGTTTGACAACATATCTTTCTGGATGTACGGGTAGGTTTTTGGTGAGAATTCTTCTTGGAACAGGCATGGATTTCTTATATTGCATTGTTCCCCATGGTAAGTGAATCCATTGATGATTTGTTGCAACTTAACAGTATGATTTGAATTGCATTACAATAGTTGTAGCAGATATGAGGTAAAAGTAGAAGCAAAATTAACTCTATGGTTTCTGCCTTCTGGGATGATGATAGATTATATTCAATATTATATTATTGTTATTTTGACAGTTTCCCTTGTAGCTTACATAGTTCTCTCTCCCTGGTTGGAGCAATCAAGTTCTTCTAATATTTTAGAGTAGGCTTCACAGTTAATTATCTATAATAGATCTTCACTATGCGTGATATATTAATTGTGTATATAAACTAGTAACAACTCATGATCATCTAATCTCCATAAAATTTACATTTAGTATTAGTATAGTATTGGAATAAGATTTTGGAGTCCGATCAACTTGTTTTTTGGCATGTATAACAAATATGGAAGGTACACTAATTAACAGTTGGGTTGACTAGAAGTTTGTAAGGGGTGTAAATAGTGGTAATCTTTACACTGGTTGTAATTTGATTCTATCCTATTGTTTGATTGATTGATCAGATAGTTTGTATTGATGTTATCTTATTTGGCTTTCTTTTTCCTGTAATTTAGTTGAATTTTATTGCCAAAAAAATTTGGATTAGTACATGATAGCTCAGAATTTGGACAGGCTCATGCTAGCTCAAGCACACCCAGACCTTAGAGAGAAGCATAAACTCTCACTGCCTGAGAGGACGCTGCTGTTCTAAAAGTCTGCCATTTTCTGAAAATGGTAATATCTGGGGGAAGTTTCTTGCACTTGGCTGATGACAAGACGGATTCAGAAATTAAGATCGATATCATGGCATGCAGGATTAAGTACTAATTGACTTACTGCTTCATCGAATTTCTTTGACAATCTGAAATATACCCTTGGTATGGATTCTGGGTTACTTATGTAATTAGCTCTATGTAGCTGGAAAGATTGGGTCTGTATTCTCAAAAGGTTGATGTGAATTACTTGTTTTATTGGCCTTTTGATTTTGTGGGGAAAGATGATTATATTCTGTAGAGAATAGCTTCTGGAGAATTTGTCGTCACTTGATTCCCCAATCTTTAATGCAGGTTCTGGTATACTCATCTAATTTAGCTGTATTTTGATGCATGAGTAGCTTATTGTAAATGAACTGGTTTTTGTTTCTGAAGGTTGTGATTTCCCATGCCATTCTGGTGTGTGCGCGCGCGTTACGGATTCTATCATTCTAGCATATTTTTTCATCTGATCTCCATTATGAATGACCTCTAGCCGATAGTTGCTGCACATTTATGCCATCAATAAGCTTCTGCTAGCTTATACAGAACTGAAACATCAAATGCACTTTATTTATCAGGTGAGCTGAACCTAGATTGACATGCTCCTCAAAAAAACTTAATTGCCCCGTTGAAGGAATCATGTGTATTGATCCTGTGGTGCATGTAGATTGTTAATGCATGTAAACTGTTGCATCGCGATGTAATGAAATGTGGTGAAATTGTCACATAAGAGATGTGATGGGATTCAACAGAGGGGACATATTGTAAAAAATGTCATTACTCGTGGTGTGGTGAAATTGTTGCATAAGTAATGTAATATAATGAAATGTGGTGAAATTGTCACATAAGAGATGTGATGGGATTCAACAGAGGAGGGGAGATCTTGTAAAAAATGTCATTACTCGCCTTGGGAGATGTAATTTTTACCAATGTGAGCCCCCACCTATCCACACACACAAGAAAACAATATAATATGCCTGGACCAGAGTGCCTGGGAGTGGGAGAGGGACAATGAATCCTTTGCTCACGTGTGTGTGTGAGCCCTCGTGGATTTGTGGGCATTCTTGATGGTGCTCTTGAATATATTGCGCATCCCCCACTCTTATTCATATCTATTTTCACTAAGAAAGATCTATGCAATTTGCATATTCACATCTATATGTTCAAAAGATAACATGAATTTGCAATACTGATTCATTGTTTAAGCTACAAGCCTACAATAATGTCATGATCCTGATACCAAACCAAATTCATCCACAGCTTTGTACTTATCATTTTGGATTATTTTTGTATCAAAATTTGAACACCATAACATAGAGAGTTCAGATTTAGAAAAATCAAGGATTATACAGATTTTAAGAAAACAAAGAATTCTAATTATGAGAATCACAAGGTGGGAAGTAGCCAGAGATTGAAAAGAGATGAAGCCAAAGATGAAAACCATGACAAGAAGGCAATAGCAGCAGATATTTGATATCTACCGCAAAATTTCGGAGGGCAATAAGATCCGTCAGCATGGAGCAGAATGTCCACTACGCTGGCGGTTGAGCAGGCTGCAGCTAATGTGAGAATGGATAAAACCTGCCATCCAATAATTGAATTTATCATTACGAGAAATGGTAGCAATAGTTGCACACGTGTTGTGTGTCGGTCATCATCCGTTGAATGAGGTGAGGTTCATATAATCCAAGAAATGACAAATGCCATAAGATAGCATGCCTCTTGTCACTACTAGTGTCCATGAACATATCTAGCTGTAAATGAGTAATGGAAAGCAGGACATACCCAATCTCCAACTACAACAATCAGCAGTATTCCTCGCTGGCGAATAGGGCATTTAACCAGGATAGAGTAGCCATCCACCAATGCCAGAATGAAACTCCATGGAATCACTAAACCCATGATTGTTACCAAAAAGCTGAAGAATTAATAATGAAATAAAAAGAAAAAAAAAATGTATTAGTAAAAAAATGATTATGAAAAAAGAAGAAGAGACAAATAGAGCATTAAGACCCTTTTAGCTGTACCAATAAATGATTGAAGTGAAACAATTTCCTAACCAACATAATTCTAAATTCAATACGATGGCAGTGCACTGTATTTGAGGTCTTCATGGACACTAGAAAGAGGAAATCATTTTCCTCTTTTCTCTGTGTGCTTCAGTGTTAAGTTCTACCTCTTGCTAATTACTACATTTCTAAGTAATTTGCACTTTTGAATAGAAAACCTAGAAAATCGAGAGAACTGTTTCCAAATTACTATAAAAGAGAGTTGCAACCAAAAAAAAGTTTCTGTACAATTTTTAAATCAGCAGTATTCGGGTTCGTGTTTCTGATTCATGCATATAGCCACTATATGCTTTCAACTAAAGCAATGCTTCTCTTTTTAGGATGGTAAAGCGAACTCACACATACTCCAACACGTACTTCTTATTTGGGGAGGCCAAGTTTGTACCCTTTCTTTTTCTTTTTTGCTCCAAGGGGAAACTACCAGGCGTGACGTTAGTTGATAGTGACTTCTTCGATCTGATGATTCTGATGGGACTCTTTCAATTTTAGTTATTAATGTGATGATAAAATTTGAACTCGACCTCGAGACTTTATTACTAATTTCAACTAAAACAGTGTTTATGTTTCAGATTAGGAGTTCCCTTGTTTTTCTGTTCAATTCCTTTATATGTTTGTCATCTTTTAGAACTTTATACATCTATCAAAAGAGAGAAACTCATACTATGAGGACCTGAAAATTTGTTAATTGGAACTCAAGTCCAAGTTTGGGGAATATATGCAGCAAATTTCATTTATAATTGGTCTCTTATTGGTTGTTTCATCGACTATATCACTCTGCATCAAAACAGATATACCTCATACATACATACATATACATATATATATATATATATATATATGGTATTCAAGAATATGTGATATGGGTATTGCAGATGAACATGAAAGGAAAAAAAAAAAAAAAAAGAAATGTAAGGAAATATACCAGAAAGCAGTGAAGCTGTAGAACTCAACACCGAGAGACATGAAAAGAAGGGAAGCAGAAGAGAAAACAGTCTGCCCCAATCTCAGGGCAAGGCTACCACTTGTCCCCACAGAACCCGGTACTTCTTCATCCATGATGATCTACATCTACTGCTGCAATTCACATTAATTTGATGATGATGATGATGATGATTGTATCTCCCTTTCTGAAAACACATCCTGACCCCTCAATTCAATTCTTCTCCTCAACCTCTGCCTACTACCCAAATCTGTCATCAAATTAATCATATATACTATATACTTGTGTATAAATTATATAATATATGCATATATTTATATATACGTAAGTCACCCAGAATTAGTCAGAAAAGAAAATCGGTGAGGAAGGACAGAATATGGCTAAAGAAAACGTCAGCCTGAGAATGATACTTTATTTGTGTGCGTGTGTTGTGTGGAGAGAGTTTTGGGATGGGAAATTGGCTTGATAATTGAAAAAGTATTGAATGTATACGCATATATGCTTTAATTTTTTAATTTTTAATTTTTTATATTTATTTTTTATTTTGAGATTGACAATTGGATTGATTTTGATTTATTTATTTTAAAACAGAATGCGACATTCCAACAGTTCATTGTAATGTATTCATGTGGTTTATTGGTATCTTACGGACATGAGACATGATCCGTGGACCGTCTGAAAGTTCTGCTTTTTTATTCTTTCTTTACTCTGCCGACATGACAAATCCAAAATGCTCTATATTTTTCACAGCTGTGTGTATATAAAATATTATATTCATTCTTAAAGAAAGTTGACCTTTTACCTTCCACTTATTTATCAAATTATATTTGCCGTGTTCCAAATTTGTATATAAATAATACATATCTTTCATTCTTTAATAATCAGCACGATACCAAATAAAAAAAAATGTTGAAGATAATTTGGTCTTAGATTTTAGATTTAAATGTTCCACGATCAAATTTCTAATGGTCTATGAGATACTTTAGGAGATTAATTCTGGACAAATTTTGAGCACTCCTCACTGTTGCACCATACTTTCACTGAAAAAAGAGTAAACCCCTATAATCTGGCAAAGTCATTATATCATTTTATATCAATGAATTCCCAAGCAATTCTCAACCAACATATGTCATTCATTTGAGTAGTAAATAGTCAATGTTAAGTTCTCACAAGGCCAGCTCAAACCTTAGGGTTGCTTAAAGCCCCAATCAATAAAAATGCCCCAAAATAATTTTTACTTTCATGTAGTATATAATTTTTCTAATAAATTTATTTCCTTCCAAAGGAGAAATTTATTTCTCTCAATTATAAAAATCCCCAAAATTTTATTTTCCTATATTAAAATCTTCCTAAAAGTTTTATAACCTTCCAATAATGAAAATTAATATAGACCAAAAGATTTCAATCCTTTATCTTTTATTTTTTTATTTTATTTTTTCTCTCCCTCTCCTGGTCATTCCATGTTTTGTTATTTATTGTTCTCCTCAATCATTTTATATAGTTCAGCCTTATATAGAATTGTAAGACTTTTCATATTCTAACTTTTACCTTTCTGTTTTTTCAAGTATCTACCGTATTAATTTTATACATCAACAACTTTCATATTAGGGAATAATTTCCTTCTTACAATCCAACTTTCATATTAGGGACCAGTTTCCTTCTTATAATTGAATTCTTTTCTCAAAACCAGTCAATCCTTCTATCAATCTCGCATAGCATGGATCTTTGGAAATTGAAATTATTTTATTGGTTTATGGAGAAATAAAATGATTCTTGCACTTAGAAGGAAAATCACTATGTAGAAATATCAAATTTGGGTAATACTAATTTTTCTAGAATTTGTGAATAGAGAAATATACATTTGATTAAGAAAGTTATTTTAAGAATTTATGTACAAATCTCAAATTTGGGATACAAAAAAAAAGTTTCACAAGGGTAAGAAAAAAGGGAAGAAAATGAAGTTTTGTAAATCAATTTTGTTTCGTGTCTGTAGATAACATGCTGTAGTTGCTTGGAGAGGATCCTATTTTCTCACGTTCTCTTTCTTTTGTCCAATTCCAACGTCTTTCAAATTTGTTTTAGAGGTAACCGGACCGAAGTTAAATTGTTCATTACCTTAATTATTTTGTAATTTTATTAATTTTTGTTATTATAAAATTAAATATTTTGTTTCATGTCTATTAGATAATGAACAAAAGACAAGATAAAAAAATTTAGGCGAAAATTAAACAAATGAACAACTACGCTATTTAAAAGAATTAAAAAATTATATAATAGAGAAAAACCACTTTTTGCAAGGCCTCTAATTAAATTGAGCCGACCAAATTCTCATTACACAACAAAAAATTTCATCAACTGCGCCTGATTAGTTGCTTTTTTTCATGTCCAAAATAGTCCCGTGGAACCAAAATTCTTCTTACATGTAACATCAACAGGAAGTGTTGATAGCAAAGGTAACACACTACAAAAAATGCAGCTACTTTTCCGTTCTGCAAGGAATATCTAAGAAATGAAAGAGATTGATTTCGTTTTCTAAAATCTAGGAGGGCAACCATTGAAAATTTCTTGGAATTGAATGGAGAGAACTGTTTCTTCTATATTGTGTTTGGTAGGAAGGAAGTGTTGGATGAAAGGAAAAGGGGGAAAGGGAGTCATAAATATGGTGGTTTCTTTGGTTAATAGGGAAGGAATAGGAAAGGGAGTCATAAATATGGTGGTTTCTTTGGTTAATAGGGAAGGAATAGGAAAGCAGGAGACAACAATGAATGGTCCATGTTCACCATGAGAAAAATAAAGCAAATGGTCTTTTTATGGAAAAAGAAAATATTCTGTTATTACCACAACAAATACCACAAAATCACTCCATGTTCATATCCAACCACATCAAAAGATAAACCCGAATTTAATTCTCCATTTGCTTGAGATCTAAAGTAACATATAATCCATCACAAGTGCATGCCAGTCACACTATTTTTCAGGTTCAATCGAAAAAGGACAAACCAAAAATGAAAATTTTAAAAGATAAAAAGCTAAAAGAGCTACTCTTCGTCCCAGCATTCTTCCTGTCTCAGACCAACTGCACATCTGCACAACATGAACACCAAAAATAAGGATAAATTAATATTCCGTGGGTAATAATGTCAAACGAATAATCTATAAAGTAGATAATCTGATTGCTGCAGAGACTTCAAAAGTACAAATAATATCATTGTATTTTATCAATTTTTTTGTTACCCTCGGCCAGTGTTGTTATTCTCTAAAAATCAATGTGGCAGGGGTCCAAGCTGAAGATCCAACTTATAAGGTGCTACATGCATAAGTGTGTGTGTTCAGCGTTCCACAGGAATAAAGAGTGAATTGTAATTAAACAATGAATAATAAGAAATTTCAGCCATAAGTGAAATAATGTACATGAATGTCAATGGATTGGATTTTGAACCGGATCTGATTGGTAATTTGAATTGGCAAGAGACCCATAATCCAAATCTGACAATCCATTAAGTAATGGACAAGACAAATTGAAATTGACCTGACAACAATCTAATCCATTTGGAGATTATGTATTGTTTGGAAATTATAAATCTTAGTAGCTATTAGGTTAAGGTAGACTCAAACCCAAGTCTAGGGAAAATCTCACAGATACCAGATTGGCTATAGGAGATAGATAATATGGTTGGTCACATTGCAACAAGCCAACACCTTCTTCCAGCATGCCAACCCAGTTCTTGGTCAGTCAGCAGTAAGTATTAGGAAAAGGAGACAAACATGCTGAGATAGGAGCACAAATCCAATGCCAGGGGAAAATCTCACACAGACCTGGAAAGCTTAGCCAGCTGAAAATAATAGGGCTAATTCCCAATGAAAACAAACCCCAGTTAAATTTTAAACTCAATAAAGGCAGGAAAGAAAATATCTGTTGAAGGTAATTGGAAACCAAATATCTGTTGAAGCTAATTCAATTGGATCAGTGACTTCATGGTGGTATCACAATAATCACACTAAACATTAACATGAAATATTTTAGTGCGAGGCAATATTACATCTTGGTTTACATTTCTAAACAATTGTTTATACAATTGGAAGATATTGAGGTCCAAATTATATATGCATATAGAGAGAGAGAGGTCATCTTCATCTACCCAAACAACATTGCTCACAGCAATTTCCTATTTAATTGTGAGAGGTATGCTCATGGTAGTATGGTATAAGCCGAGGATTGTGTCGCAGACTTGCCGAGGTGCATTCCCATACGTTTGGTCTATCTGGGTGGTCGTAGAGAAATATACTAGGTGTCCTCTTAGATACACGTTCACCAAATATCATGCTAAGAATATTTTCCTATGCTCCACAGGTATCTATATTTAGCCATAATGCTAGAGGTCTCTCTCTCAATCTCTCCGTTCTTTCTTTTTTTCCCTGAAAAGTGCAAGGAAGGGAGGAAAACAGCATCAAGAATCTCCTGAATTTTCTCCACTACTGCATTCCCTCTCCAAAGGCCACCTTAGTTTCACCCTTACCTCATTCTCCTGGGACCACCGTTATCCTATGGTGGGCTAGGGTAACTTCAGCACCACCAACATAAGCATAAGCTAAAGAGTAATGATACTTGCATTGATTTGTTGCACCGAATGTTTCTGATTGGTTATTTATGCATAGTACTTGCATAAATAAAGAAGTGGGGCCCTCCACTTACATGTACCATAGATAACCAATCAGAAACCATTTGGTGCAACAAATGGCTAAAAGGCTAAAACCCTCTTTAGTAAAGAATGTGTCATTACATCCGAGGCTGAAATTCAAAGCTTGGAATCACTCGCTAGCATAGTGAAATTATATAAGCATGTGTGTTTGTGATCCACACAGACCACTTAGAATCCATAGCTTTTTTTAATTTTTAAAATCAATTTAAGTACAATAAATACTTCCATTGCTCCCTAAACATGATTACTTCACAAGGGTAACTGAATACAACAACTCCCTGTCGTTCCCACAACCAACTCACTGGTTTTCAGATGTTGGGACAAACAAAATCTGAGTTTAATTAGCCCAAAGGTGACAAATTTCAACTAAAGAATACCGCTTTCTACCATATTCTAAAACAAAAAGAGTTTAATATACTTGCATCACAGAGAACAATATACACCTACATACAAAATTCAAACAAGAAATAATTTTGAAAAAAAAAAAAAAAAAACACCAAGATCTTAATTAACTTATAATTCATAAAATCCCAAAAAATAAATCCCAAAAAAGAACAGGTAAAGTAATCATACCCATATTTTATATAATGAAAAATAAACAAAATTTGAACACCCACCGTACAATTACAATCTTTGACATACATACATGCATATATACATATATATATATATATATATATGAATATATTGTTTGAGTGAATTACTACCTCATAAGAAATCGATTTGAAGAGGACGGATCAGAGTTCAAGCTTGAGTTCATCGTCATCGGAAAAGTAGTGAAGAATGTAAGGAGTGACTCGAACCACGGCGACCCAGACCCCGAACATGGCTACGTGGGTCCGAAGCTGCTTCAGAGCCGCCTCTTTGTCAGGTTTGCGGGCAAACATGGAAGGAAACATTGTTGCTTTTGCTCTCGTTCTTCGATCGACACACAAAAAAAACCCTAGCTACTTTTCTCCTATTCCGCTATTGAGAGGCTTTTGTAGACTAGCGTATTACGGAATTAGGGCTCGGCCCAATTGTGTAGACTACCGTATTTCGGTATTAGGCCTCGGCCCAATTGTAAAATTGGGCTTCTTTTAACTCATGTTGAGTTTGATAATATTTGTCTTCAAACCCTAGAAAGCCCTGAACCTAATAGAGAGGATATTAAAAAATAAAAAATAAAAAATTAAATTTTGGCCCATGCAGGTCTCGAACCTGCGACCTTCGCGTTATTAGCACGACGCTCTAACCAACTGAGCTAATGGGCCACTTGTATGTAATTTGTTATGTTATTATCCTTATTGTTGTATCAATTAAATTCCATTTAAAAAAATTCGTGATTGTAACTAGATCCATAATCCAATATTATTTTTCCTTCTCCTTCGTATTATCTTTCTTCTATCTTACAAAGTGAAATATTGAGGAATTTTCAATAGTATCTGTCCTCTAACTTATTAAAAAAATATATGTTAGTTCTCCAACAACTTAAGTGGATATATATGTCATTTGCTAGGGGAAAGAAAAAGTATGGTAGGATTGATAATTTTGTAAAGAAGAAAAAAAATCTTTGTTACTTAGGAGACATTTCACAATATTCATATTCTCTCACTTATCCTAACTTGTATTCTCTAACTTATCCTAAGTTGCTATAAGTTTAAATTGATTTAATTATAAGTTGAATTCACATAAATTGACAGGTGACATTTAAAATCTATGCTATGTTAAACCAGTCAACTAATTTTAAAAAAGTTTAAAAAACGTTTTAAGATAAGAAAAATTTATCAATATTTAAAAACTGCACCATTTTGAATTAAGAAAAATTCATTTAATGTCATTATCTCACCCTCATGTTTTCCAAAATCTGAGATTAACCAACTTCCTCTTTGTTTAAATACATCCACCATTTTCTTCAACAAATACATACACACACGTCTAATACATAATTGTAATAAACATTAGGTCCAAGCCCCCTTCTGATAAAAGGTTCCACAATTCAACCAAGCAAACAGTAATAACACAAACATAACAATGGCACCAAATTTGTAAGTTTGATAACCGAGAAACAAACCGGCTGCAGAAGGTGCCTAAAGGATGTAAAGCACGATTGCCCAAACAGGATACACAAAGAGAAGAACTATGCCGATGGAGTTGGAAATGCCATTACTCTTTGTGAAGGAATTTCTGAACCCGCCCGATGCTCGGATGTGTTCTTGAAGCAAATAACATCCAATGGCAAGACATATTACGACACCAATCCAGTCGTCCCTTACGGTGTCAGCAATCAGACTGGGAGCCACCACAATGAGAAGGATCAAAGCGCCAGGCAATTCAAACCAATCTGCAGTTTGAGAAGAAAATGGTTCTCTATAAGTAGTATAACTGGAAATATGCATGCTTGAAATTCAAGCTAGCATATTTTAATCATTCACCCAATATGAATTATCATGGATACCTTTAAAATCATACAGAAATTTATTTTCCATTTTACTTCCTACGAGTATTACATAATAAATGAAACGAGCTTGCCTCTATTGCATTCAAAATCAGACCCTTGCCAAAAGTTAGTACTACGCAGTATCCGTGAAATAACATCAATCAGATATTTAAGTATACATTTGGCCGAAAAGTGCACTTGTAGATGGTAATACCTTCAGTGCAAATGATATAATCGTGTGCTAAAAGGCTATCTTACTTTTTCTACAGAAGCTAAGGGATCATTAGATTTCACATTACTCTTTCTACAGAAGCAGAGTGATCACTAGATTTGAAAATGTGCTTCAGAATCTACATACTGCTTCTCAAGAAATCCAAAAGGCAGCTGTCCAAAAACTAGTCTGTGAAGTATACATTGATTTGTTTTGCGGAGTGGACTGAACATTGAAATCCGCCCACCCTTTCCACCCAAAACTTTATTATCAAGCTATTTAGGGTGTTTCCTCTCGTGCTTCCAATCAATAGAGGTTAAGAAGAGGTATGCTTGGGGGTTCTGACAAAGATATAATTGAAGGATGGTGAGGGGGTGGGTGAGAAAATTTCAAATTAGAGGTGTGTCACGGACCATGGTAATCAAACTCCCTCTGAGAGTGGATTATTTGCATTTTGTCTAAGAGATTCTTGTTAATTCCAAAATTACGACCAGTGTTTTATCCACATTCTGTCCACTCGCGTATTCTCTCTAGGCAAGATCCTTAGCTCAGAGTACTAGGAATATCTGCTGCTTCTTTTTTTCCTTTTATTTTATTTTATTTTATTTATTATTATTATTATTATTATTATTATTATTATTTCACACACAGTTTTGCCACTTGTCTTTGGAGATTTTATTGTTTTGTTGAGTATAGTTACATACGTCTTCTGAGACACATTTATTACCCCTAAGTTTGTACCTGAGTGTTGCAACCTACAACATTTGTCACTGCTTAATTGTGTATTTAGAAGGGTATCATGATGGTGTGAACAGTTATTGATTAAATGTTGTATTCCCAATTTGACAAGAGACGTGACGAAAAATTCAACAGCTCTAACCACATGCAGGAATAAAATGATTACAAGGAGATGTTTATATTTAAAAAAGAAATTTAATATATATATATCAGAAGCTCAATCAACATAGTTTTAGTACAATAAGCTAAAATGAGAAGCATATGGTGTCAACTGTCAAGTTTCCCCTGACCCTCCTCTAAAATAGAGGCTAAAACTTATTTAAACCAATTATGTATTTGTAAACTCTCTAAAATATGTATTTAAACATATCTAGGGCAATTGCTTGTACGTTGGTAAATGCTTGGGCTGTTAAGTGTGAAAATGCGAGTCCGGATCACAAGAGCAACCACTTTGTGCAAATAACTTGTCTTTCCTCTCAAAACCCTTGAAAGCAGAACACTGGTATATCCCTTGCAATAATCATTTTCATTTTTGTGGTTTGTCTTCTGTGTCATGGGTGGGGGTATTAGCTTGTCAACTATGGGGTCAACCTGTCTGCTTTGCAATATTGTTCTTTATTAGTATTCATTACATTAAAGTGTTGGAAGAGATGGGCAGGTTACAAACTTAATCTTCACATTATCTACACAAAGTGGATTTCCTCAAACAATAGAACCAGCTTTGTCAAATTGGTAATCTGACCTTTATCAAATAGACCATGCACGGTCCCTCATGGGGTTCAGGAAAATTTTATAACATAAATCTGTAAGTTGCAAATAATACCCTAATCCATAAGTTCATTAACAGTAATTGTGTGATGAGCATAAAAAAAATATAAGAATGAAGATGCCTAGGTTTTCAATCTATGAACACTATGATAACACATACATCCGCTCTAGTTTTTATAATCTTGTAAGTGTCAACATGAACAAGTAAGGTAACTGAAATATCATACCTCGAAAATATTTCGAAAAGAAGAGACGCAATACAACACCAACGAAAGTAATCCATTTTCCGACGTCTCCCCTTCATCATAAATTAAGTAAGAAGCTGGGGGAAACAATGAGGTCAACAAAAATAAATGGAATGTAGATAATGGATGATCACCTGAAGAAGTTGAACAGTATTGAAGGAAGAGTGAAGAAAATGTAAGGGATTAGAAGTGACGTAAGAATATTGGTCCTCCAGTTTGTTCGATCCAAGATCAACAAGTAACTGTAAGAATCATGAAACAAGAATACGTTAGATTGTTAGCTCATTAAATCAATCTGAAAATTTTAAATTCAGTTAAAACAATAAAAATGAACCAGAAAAGATCCGTTGTATGGACCTCACATCACACTTGTACACGAACTGGTGTGGAACAAATGAGGAGACTACAGAAGGGATAAAAAGGAGAAATTTTTCGTTCTTGAGATAGAATCATGTTCATAGCTTCACTTTTATTCAATCCTTTTTAGTTTCATTCAGCAAACATAAGCAATTTGTCTCTCGAACTTGAGAATGCCTCAATTGTTTTCTTTTTGTCAGACCATAAATGCTTATGTATAATGCAATTTAGTAGTCTTACAGAAGATTCTGTATTTACAAACACCATGTGGAACACCAAAATTCCTGGAAAAATTTCTATATTTACTATCCACTAGTTCATATTTCACAATAATAATTTTTTTTCTGACGGAAACTCAAAATTTAGACAATCTCATACTTGAAGAATGATGCAGATGAGTTAGACAAGTCCATTACTATGGATTTTTTCTTTTCTTTTGATAGGGGAGGGGAGGGAATGAAAATAAATTTGATTAAAAATATATCAGTAATGTAGATGAAATAAATAAAAGTTGACATGGTGAATTATCAGACCATCTTGACGAATTACTCAAGTTCAATGAATGTGCATTGCAAATAATTTTTCGTTTCTGATAAAAATTACCATTTCCAATGGTTGAAAAACTAGTATGCACCAGATTACCAATAAGTATCATCCAAGATAAAAAAAAGCTGAGCCATTGAATGTTGCTCCTCTATTATGCACAAATCAAAAAGGAAGCCGAAAACCTTTGAAGAACAAATGTTACAAATCTATCAAGATGATACTATAATGGTTCTAACCGTACTGAACATTCCACCACTATCAAATTACATGGCTTAAGAGGGAAATTGGGAAACATATACTAGTAATTAGTGTTGGCTTAATGCTATGTTTGCTAATTGCTATACCTAGGCCTAGGGTAGTAGCTGCAATGGTGAAATATCCTCCTTAATGCTATGTTTGGTAGGAAGGAGTGTGGAGAGAAAATAGGAAGGAAAGAAATAACTTCCTTTGTTTGGTAGAGATGATACAGGGAAAGAAAGGAGAAGAGGAAGGATGGGTCTTCCTTCTTCACAAATTTTCATCCGTTCAAAAATGGGCAGAAGAAAGGAGGGAAGACTCCAAAAAAAGGGGGAGTGCACATTTGCTTGAAACAGTTCCTCAATATATTTAGACTATTATAGAAGTTTTAAATTAAAACTATCATACAATTATACAAGTTTTAAATTATAATATAATAAATATTATTTTATATAATGGTAAAAACAATTAAAACTCTCTTTCTTTCTTTCTATCTTAAAAAAGATATTAAATTAAGAGCTTATTCTATTCTCTTCTATCCAACCGAACAAAAAAAAGAAAATACACAGTCTCTTCTCTAGGGATGTCTCATACATCCCTCTTTCTCTCCAAATAATCGCAAAAATCCAAACATTTATCTATCTCCCTTTCATCCAATTTTTTCTTTCCTACTGAAAAGAGCATAATTTTTTTTTTTTTTTTTTTTGGGTATGTCTATAAACCTATATTTACAATTGCAAATAATTCATACATTTTGACCGAGATCAACTAACTGAATCTCACCACGGCCCTTCTGGCCTAGTGGTACCTCGTAACCCAAAAAGTGGGTGTGTGAGTGTACGTGTTTCTTGATATGAAAAAAAAGTAATAATAAAAAAATAAAATAAAAGAATAGTAGTTCCATACTATATTCAGTTTATCCTTCTATTGTTATGATCATTCCCTTCCGTGTGAGTGTGACTACAATTTAAGCTCTTATGAGCAGTCACAACTAATCACTCTGAAAGCATCTCTGTCATTAAAGAGAACAGTTCATACTTAAAAAACTAAAACGATATGGGCTATGCTATAATTTCAAAAGTCTTAAACCAATACCACTATATGAATTTTGAGTCAATGATTTGAATTACCCACTCCAAATTCCGGCAATCATTTTGAATATTCTAAACAATTGTTATAAAAAAGCCCAAATTCAGAAAATGGAATTAACTAAACAATATGCATACATATAGAGAGAGAGAGTAAAAAGAGAAGACAAACATTGCAGCGCAGGCAGCAACCCATTGAAGAAATGTCGTGCCAAATCCGAGACTTCCGAGCTTAACGGTGTGAACGGCGAGCTTCTTGGCGGCATTCCCAAGATCTTTCAAATCAGAAGCGATCCACGCGCCGCCATCACCACCAGTCTTCATAGCCAGATTACTCTTCCACATTTTCATTTTTGCCCTTTTAATCAACCAACTCTGTGTGTAGAGCTATATATGATATATATACACTATATATACATATTAGAAAGATGTAGACATAGAGAGAGAGAGACGCAGGGCCGGCTCGAGGTTTAGCTCGCCAAAATAGGAAGGGCTCAAAATCTTAAAATTTTCTATATTAAGTTTATGTTAGACGTGAAAGATTTATATCTTAAAATAATTTTATTTTATCTTTTTGCCTCAAATATTTATATTTTAAAATATATTTTTTTTAATTGATACATAAATTAAATCCTAATCAATATATAAATTTAATATTACGGCCAAAAATCTTTCTTTCCCTCTCTCATTCAAGTTTTTTTTCTTTTTACGTCAACACAAAAAATATTTTTAGATAAGTTATATCACTAGTAAAATATTAAATATTTATTATATTTTATCTTCTTCTTTTCAACAATTCTTTTTTTTTTCACTCTCATTACAAATTTACAATTGTATTTGAATTTTCTTTTTTTTAATTAATTTTTAATTTTATTAATTTTTGTTATTATAAATTTGTTTGTATATTTATTTGTATATTTTATTTTTAAGTTGTAACTAATTTAATTTTATTTTTTTGTTAAAAAAGTCACTTTTCATTTATGGCCTAAAGTCCAAAATTAGATTGAGAGGCCCTGGATATATATACATTATATATATATATATAATGGATAGATGTAGAGAGAGAGGGGGGAGCACGAAACTTCCTATGAGGTGTACAAAGTCAAAGAGCATCGTAAATACTGTACCAGCGACACAATAGATATTTATGAAAAGAGACTGCCACGTGGACCAAATAATTGCCTAGTTTGAAGTTTACTCTATACTTGGAAATCTACCGGATAAGAATAAAATGTATTCCCGTTATCTTTGTTATTATTTTTTATTTAATTTTTAAAATAAACTTTTGTACAAAAATTGTAATGGTGCCACGTTTTGTTCCAGTCTGTTATTCCAATCGATGTGGAGCCCACTTTCTGCCGACAGTTTTTTTTTTTTTAATTTTAAATATATATATATATATATATATATTATCTATAATCATTTTAGGCTATTTAGCTGTCTC
>JAOTQH010000005.1:4918640-4931513 GCA_025631255.1 Cornus kousa | reverse complement strand
TCATCAAAATTAGCAACAAAATCGCAGTAAATACTTTTATATTAAAATTTAATTCACTTGCAGCGGAGACACAGATGGTAGAGTGCCAGTGACAACAAGTAGGTATGCCATAAAGAAGCTCAAAACATCAGTTGAGACTCCATGGTATCCCTGGTACACCCAAGGCGAGGTATATATGAAAGGGACTCTATATTCTTCATTCTCTTCTTTAATTTTGTTCAATTTTCTATTTAACTTAATCATGCTTATGTGCATTTTTGTGTCTCTTTAAGGTTGGTGGGTACGCAGTTGGATACAAAAACCTAACATTTGTGACCATAAGAGGAGCTGGACACTTTGTTCCGAGTTACCAACCAGCTCGAGCACTGGCCTTCTTTTCATCCTTCTTGAATGGAAAGCTTCCACCATCTAATCAGAACTGAAGAATTAGCTGAGAATAAATAATTAAGACTTGAAAAGGAATTAGAATATAATGATACCAGAGAAGTATGTTTGAAGATTTTTAATTTTCTTTGTGCATTTAATAGAATTTCTTGCTTAGGGTGAATGAATATTTCAAATTCTTGTAGGTGGCTGGATACCAAGTAGTTTATGATGGATTAACTTTTGCAACAGTTCGAGGTGCTGGTCACTTGGGGTGAATGAATATCTGTTAAAGATGTTTGTAGAATGAAAACAGTAGATTTTTATGTTTCTGCCACCATTAAAATTGGGAAATGATACCAATTTGTTCGGTTACTGGCATCATTCTTCTACTAGTACAATTGAAGATGAAGTGCATGCAACGAATCATTCTATCACATAAAATTACTGATATGTAATAATCTGTTATCAGTTTGGAATTCATTTCTCTGTTAGATAGATAACATCATGGGAAATGTTTAACTTGGAGTAATAACATATCATCCACAAGAATAAATTCATACCTTTGCTTTAAATTTTTGGTAAGCTAAAGTATGCACCAGATTAGGCCAACCACATCAGTGATATAAAGAAGTTCTTTATCTCCCTTCCTTGCCTCTTCGGAGCCTTAACACTGAAATTTTCCTTGCAAGTAAATTTAATCATAGGTCAAGTACGACGATAGGTAAAATTATAAATTAACAGAGAAAGACCCATATATATTTCAGTGACTGCATCCATAGATGAAAATAATCCCCATAATTTCATTTCAAAGAGCCATGGAAGAAGCTGGACTTTTTATTACATAGCCGTGTACAATGATCAAGACAAGTGCATCAAAATACAAAGAGTAATGCTACAAAAAATCGTAGGTTTTTCCTTATAACTTTGGTCTTCCACTTTCCTTAATATTACCCTCAACACGGGTTATGTCACTTGTACTAAATGGCACACTTAAAAGGTCTTCTCTGCACATAGAGTATTTGGGTAAAAGAAATGGCTACTTCACCATGTAAATATAGGGTTTCATGTTGTAATAGTACAAAATGAAATCAAAGTTACTAATCTAGAAATTGCTTATTATTAAAATACATATTAACATATCTGAGTTAATTTGTGTAAATTATTGATTTATTTTTTTTATTTTTATTTTAAATATGTAACATTATACTTAAACAGCAATATTCAATATCCAATTCAAAATTTAACAATATGTATAAGTTATGGAGATAATGCGGAACTAAGTATGTGCAGTTTCCTTGGATGAAATAAGCAAGTCATTAAATAAACTAGTTGATATAGAGAGAGAATTGAGCTTGAACAAATCAATATTACTTGCTGTGCCTTTCCTGCTTCAATTCTCTGTTTAGTGGCTAGTGTTTTACTACATAATTTATAGACTTTGAAATACAATTGCTAAGTACTTACTACATGCAACTATATTAATAGTCCTATCTTTGTTCTGGTGAATGATACAGATAGGAAATGGGATAATGAATGATGTGACAGATGGGAGACGAATATAAGATTTTGTTTGGAGCCATGCATTGATTTCAGATGAAACTCATAGAGGACTTATAAAACACTGCAACAACTCCACTGGCCCCAAGTGTGAGAAGCTTGTAGACAAAATTGGGACAGAAGTTGGAATGATAGAGTTTTACAACATCTACAGTCCCCTGTGTTTGTCTTCCTCAGACTCATTATCGACGAAGCCGAGACACATCAGAGGATATGATCCCTGTGAAGAAAACTATGCTTATTTGTATCTCAATCTCAATCTCCCTCATGTACAATAAGCTTTACATGCCAACACCACCAAACTGCCCTATGCTTGGGACTTTTGCAGGTTCATATCTCTATATATATATATTTCAATCATTTTCACTAGAAGTAACTTCAAGAAACAATGACTCTTCTTCTCTTTATTTTTCAGCACTGTGCTCACTTCTTGGAAGGATAGTCCATCAACTGTGATCCCTATATACAGAAGGCTCATTTCCTCCGGTTTACGCATACTTCTTTACAGGTAATTATATTTTATTTCTTGTCACAATGTTGATCTAGAATCATCAATAACCACATTATTAATTTATAATTTATGAACCAAGTTTACAATTTTTTTTTTTTTGGCCCTTGAACATAGATTTGAACTACAATTTATGCTTCTTCTGAATGTGTGAATTTGTTGTGGACAGTGGTGACATGGATGCAGTTGTTCCGGTAACTGACACACGATATTCGATTGATCTTTTGAACCTTAAAGTGATCAAACCTTGGCACCCTTGGCTAGATGATACCAGAGAAGTATGTTTCAAGATTTCTAATTTTTCGTCGTGCATTTCATAGTACTTGTTGCTTAGGCTGAATGACTATTTCATGTTCTTGTAGGTGGCTGGATACCAAGTGGTTTATGATGGATTAACTTTTGCTACAGTTCAAGGTGTTTGCTACAGTTCAAGGTGCAGGTCATGAAGTTCCGCGATTTCAGCCTTGCAAAGCCTTGGCTCTGTCAAAGATGTTTGTAGGATGAAAACAGTTGAGTTTTTTAGTTTCTACCACCATTAAAGTTGGAAAATGATACCAATTTGTTCGGTTACTGGCATTGTTCTACTACACTAGCAAAATTGAAGAAAAAAATGTATGCAATCAAGTGAAACATATTCTATCACAGAAAACTACTGTATATAATAATACTCTGTTATCAGTTTGGAATTTATTTCTCTCTAAGATAGATAACATCATGGGATATGTTTAACTTGAAGGAATAAAATTTTTGGTAAGCTATAGTATGCACAGATTATGCAACCCACCTTAGTAAAAAAAAAAAAAATTCATCTCCCTTCCTTACCTCTTCTGAGCCTTTACACTGAAATTTGTCCTGCAAGTAAATTTAAATAGAAGTCAGTTATGAAGTAAAGGTAAAATTATAAATTTGCAGGAAAAAACGGCATATATTTCAGTGACTGCATCCATGGATGAAAATAATCCCCATGATTTCATTTTGAAGAACCATGGAAGAAGCTGAACTTTTTATTACAAAACAATGTACTCCGGCTTTCATGGCAGTTGCTTAATTTATTGATTAACTTTACAAATGATCCAGACAAGTGCATCTAAATACAAACTAATCCCAATTCGAAAAATGTATTTCTTCTAGTCCAAAGTTGAAAATCATGCAATATATAATTAGTACCCAGAACAGAGGACTAATCCATTTCCAGGGGCTCACATAATCTTATATCAGAGTACCTTTAAGGGGAAAAAAGTGACATGTGAGGAGACAAAAATTTACGTAACGCCGCTGCCAGAAAAATTGAAAGTGACTTCACAAAACAATGAAATGTGGGGCTCAATGACTGTAGATTGCATAAAGAAAAATACATCAAACTGGTTGGTACCACTTTCATTATTGCTAACCAAAAAGGATTGCAATATGTCATGCTCACGAGTCTTTCTTTGTTCACACATAAAATTGTGGGGATGGTTGTACAGAATTGTGTGAATAGAGGTGCACAGAATCACAATCAGCTCATCTCATAACAATCTTTTATCTGATGACACATTAGGTGATACTACTTTCTGGATCTAGGTTAAACTGATTAACTTGATTTTTGTTTAGAATTTAATGTAGACTATGTATTTCACTGCACATATCAATCATTATCATCAAATAGCTATCTTTAGGGACAAAGCGACCGTAAGCAAGCAAAAGGAAATGATATGTGGTCTATGGGTATCGGAGTTTCTGACCTCTAATTTGGTTTTGGTGCTGCAGAGTATTCAAATCATCCAACTTGTGGAATCTTTTGTGGGGCATTTGTTTACAAAGAGCCGGCTGATTAGTTAGCCCGTACTTGTCAAACTTCCAAAATCCTTTGAAGAAATTTTCTTCATTCCGGCAAAAGAGAGAATAAAATGAAGAGAAAGAAAGAGAGGGAGATGACAAATCTTTGGTTTGTATTAGCTGTAGAGTTTGATAAAGACAAGTAAACACTACAAATGCATACAAATTAGATAAATATCAGATAAGCACAAGAAACAATAGAGAAAAGTCGTCATGATGCAAATCCAACAAGAACAAGCATGGTATAAAAAGAAAGGATTAATGTATTGATCAAACAGCATTTCTACAGCGTAGCATCAATGAAGGTGGCATTTCTAATATCAATTCTTCTTAGCCTTGTGGCTTTCGTGCGATGTTATGCAGGGACAGGATTTGACCCTCTTGAGAAAATTTTGGAGGCTCAACGGTCAAGAAAATTCTCGGCCAATTATGTCACCGAGGCTGTGGAGACAGAATATTCGCCTGTTTATGTAGGCCCTCAAGGTGGTTTGAAGGAAGTTGACAAGATCACAACATTGTCGGGGCAGCCTAATGGAGTGAATCTTGATCAGTACTCTGGCTATGTCACTGTTGATCCTAAGGCCGGTAGAGCACTGTTCTATTACTTCGTCGAGTCCCAAAACTCTTCTAGTAAGCCACTTGTGCTGTGGCTAAATGGAGGTAAAGTCATTTTTGATCCACAATCAATCAACAGTTTTATTTCTTTCAACTAGTGAATTTAGTCTGCTTAGCAAAATTACACGTTCTGATCTAATTCTAGTAACAATCATGCACATTTCTCCTAAAGAGTCTACTTTAGTAGTACTATCTTCATGAACTGTACTCTATTGTATATCATCTTAGTCCAACAGAATGCAAAGTCAAATGCCTTGCAAAAATGAAACACTGCCCAAAAGTTGAAACTCTCCTGATTTCACATAGCAAAAGTGCCCATGAAATTTAGAGGCTGCCCTGATCACATGCTTTGAGTTCGTGTACATGGAATAGCATAACCTTGAACAAAGTCCCTAATGTTACCAACCACCCTGTATTTCCATGCTATATATAATCATGCACACATATATATGTGCATTTCACCATTGTTGAATGTTACTTCTCACCATACCATCATCAATTTGATCGGCAGGACCTGGCTGCTCCTCTTTCGGAAATGGAGCAATGATGGAACTTGGACCATTTCGAGTCAATAGTGATGGCAAAACTCTATCAGAAAACAAATATGCTTGGAACAATGGTCAGTAGTCCTTCAATTCTGATAAATAATCAATCACTCGGTTTCTTTACAAGAAAGCAACTCAATTTAGTAGCCCCCTTACAATATATAGTTATTTTTCTTGGCAATGCAGCTGCAAATATCCTATTCTTGGAATCTCCAGCAGGTGTTGGATTTTCTTATTCAAACACAACATCAGACTATGATTTAAGTGGAGATAAAAGAACTGCAGCAGATTCTTATACCTTTCTAGTTAACTGGTTGGAAAGATTTCCAGAATACAAAACCCGAGATTTCTTCATAACCGGAGAGAGCTATGCCGGGCATTATGTTCCTCAGCTTGCTCAACTAATCCTTCAAAACAACAAGATCACAAACCAGACCGTCATTAACTTAAAAGGAATAGCTGTAAGTCTCAACTGGTTAACAAAATATTATGTAAACTCTGTTATATGTACATAAGTTTGTGTGTCAATCAACGTGGGAAGAAAACTAACATCCATGAATGTGTTGAATTGTTCAGATAGGCAATGCATATGTAGACTATGAAACAGAATACACAGGAATGTTCGATTATTTCTGGACACATGCTCTCATTTCCGATGAAATTCATGAAGGGATTGTTTTAAATTGCAATTTTTCTTCGGAAACTGATTCAGATGCATGTATAAGCTATACTGATCAAGCGATGCAAGCTCGAGAAAATATATACTTTTATGACATCTATGCACCCTTGTGTTCTTCATCTTCAAACTCTCCATCGGTATATATAGTTCTGCTGATCAATTCTTTGAAACCTTAATTTTCTCTAGGTTTATAATTTATCTTTCATATTTCTCATGCAGTTTCCATTAATTGTTTGCTTGAATTAATCAGCTATCAGCATTTGATCCATGCTCAGATACTTATATCCACTCTTACCTGAACACTCCTGAGGTGCAAAGATCACTTCATGCAAATGTCACAGGTCTTCCAGGCACATGGGAATCCTGCAAGTACTAAATTTCCCTTCTTTCTTTTCCCTTTTCCTTCAAAGTTATAGTTTAATTTCTCAATCATTTACAAAAATTCTAAAAGCAACACTATCTATATCCATCAATTAATCCTATGGAATGCTAGTTAGTCCTATGAGCTTCTCTTTTTTTTTTTTTTTTACTTATTCATATTTTTATTGCATGGCAATACAGCCACTATATAGGTGGTAGTTGGAACGACGCGCCATTAACAGTTTTACCCACCATTCAGGAGCTGATGGGCAGTGGTATTAGTGTTTGGATTTATAGGTAAGTGATATAATTAAGCTAAATGTTGTTATTTTAGTTAGAACTCATATTCAGTGACACAAAACCACTCTGCTTACAAAATTTTCAAATATATTCTATCTCATCAAAATTAGCAACAAAATCGCAGTAAATACTTTTATATTAAAATTTAATTCACTTGCAGCGGAGACACAGATGCTAGAGTGCCAGTGACAACAAGTAGGTATGGCATAAACAAGCTCAAAACATCAGTTGAGACTCCATGGTATCCCTGGTACACCGAAGGCGAGGTATATATAAAAAGGCCTCGATATTCTTCATTCTCTTCTTTAATTTTGTTCAGTTTTCTATATAACTTAATCATGCTTATGCGCATTTTTGTGTCTCTTAAGGTTGGTGGGTACGTGGTTGGATACAAAAACCTAACATTTGTGACCATAAGAGGAGCTGGACACTTTGTTCCGAGTTACCAACCAGTTCGAGCACTGGCCTTCTTTTCATCCTTCTTGGATGGAAAGCTTCCACCATCTAATCAGACCTGAAGAAATAGCTGAGAAGAAATAATTAAGACTTGAAAAGGAATAAGAATGAGACGATACCAGAGAAGTATGTCTGAAGATTTTTAATTTTCTTTGTGCATTTAATAGAATTTCTTGCTTAGGCTGAATGAATATTTCAAATTCTTGTGGTGGCTGGATACCAAGTAGTTTATGATGGGTTAACTTTTGCAACAGTTCAAGGTGCTGGTCATGAAGTCCCATGATTTCAGCCCCGTGGAGAGTCTTGGTTCTGTTAAAGATGTTTGTAGAATGAAAACAGTAGATTTTTATGTTTCTACCACCATTAAAATTGGAAAATGATACCAATTTGTTTGGTTTTTGGCATCTTTCTTCTACTAATGCAATTGAAGATGAAGTGTATGCAATGAAGTGAAACATAAGAATCATTCTATCATGTAAAATTACTGATATATAATAATCTGTTATCGGTTTGGAATTAATTTCTTTGTAAGATAGATAAATCATGGGAAATGTTTAACATGGAGTAATAACATATCATCCACAAGAATAAATTCATACCTTTGCTTTGAATTTTTGGCAAGCTAAAGAATGCACCAGATTAGGCAACCACATCAGTGATATAAAAAAGTTCTTTATCTCCCTTCCTTGCCTCTTTCGAGCCTTGACACTGGAATTTTCCTTGTAAGTAAATTCAATCATAGGTCAAGTACGACGAAAGGTAAAATTATAAATTAGCAGAGAAAGAATCATATATATATATATATATATATATATATATATATCAGTTGACTGCATCCATGGATGAAAATAATCCCCTAATTTCATTTCAAATGACCATATAAGAAGGTGGGCTTTTTATTACATAGCAATGTACAATGATCAAGACAAGTGCATCAAAATACGAAGAGTAATGCTACAAAAAACCTTTTGTGCAACTCCAATAGATAGAGTCCAACAAAGATTCTCGTCAGTATTTAAAAAGAATAGAATCTCTCTCCTAGGTGTTTATCTCAATCATCGATAGTCACGTCAGTCGGTAACAAATACTGTTTGTCAAATTTATCATTTTCCAAATACAAACTAATCCCTATTCGAAAATTTTATTTATTGTCCTAGTTTAAAGCAGAAAATCATGCAACATGTCATTAGTCCCAGAACAGATGACTTTTCCATTTCCTGGGGCTCACATAATCCTATATCGGATTCCCTCTAAGGTGGAAAGAAGTGACATATGATGAGACAAAAAATAATAATAATTTTGCTGCCAGAAAAATTGAAGTAGACTTCACAAAATAATGAAATGTACTACTCAATGCCTCTAGTAGAGTGCATATAAAAATCCAGCAACCTGGTTAGATGATGTAACTGCTCAAGCATTATCATCAAAGGGCGATTTTTAGTGACAAAGCAACATTAAGTAAGCAAAATGAAATGATATGTGGTCCTTGGGATGAGAGTTTATGACCACTAATTTGGTTTTGGTGATGTAGAATATTTAAATCTTCTTATCATCAAACTTATCAAATATTTTTGTGGGTATATGTCACAAAGAGCCGGCTGATTAGTTAGCCCATACTTGTCAATCTTCCAAAATCCATTGACAACATTTTCTTCATTCCAGCAAAACACAGAAGAAAGTGAAGAGAGAGAGAGAGAAAGAGAGATGACAAATCTTATGTTTATATTAGCTGTAAAGTCTGATTAAGACAGGTAAACATTCAAATGCATAGAAATATTAGATAAATATCATATAATCACCAGAAGCATAGAGAAGGTCGTTATGGTGCAAATCCAACAAGAAAAAAACGTAGTATAAAAAGCAAGGATTAATGCATTGATCAAACAGCATTTCTATATCACAGCACCGATGAAGGTTACATTCCTATTATCGCTGCTTCTTAGCCTTGTGGCTTTTGTACAATGTTATGCAGGGACAGGTTTTGACCCTCTTGAAACAATTTTGGAGGCTCAACGGTCAAGAAAATTCTCATCCAATTATGTTGTCACTGAGGCTACAGAGACAGTATATACGCCTGTTTATGTAGGCCCTCAAGATGGTTTGAAAGAAGTTGACAAGATCACAACATTGCCGGGGCAGCCTAATGGAGTGAATCTTGATCAGTACTCTGGCTATGTCACTGTTGATCCTAATGCCGGTAGAGCACTCTTCTACTACTTCGTCGAGTCCCAAAACTCTTCTACTAAGCCTCTCGTGCTGTGGCTAAATGGAGGTAAAGTCTTTTTTTGATCCACAATCATCAGTAGTATTTCTTTCATCTAGTGAATTTACACTTTCATGAACTGTACTTTCTTGTATATCATTTTAATCCAATGGAATGCAAAGTTAAATGCCTGTCCTGCTAACTCAAAGCATAAGAACAGGGCAGCCCCTAAATTTCATGGGCATTTTTGCAATGTGAAAACCATGCATACAAACACACACACACACACACACATATACAAATATATATAGCTGTATTTCACCATTGATGCATTACTAATTCTCACCATGCCATCATCATTTTGATGGGCAGGACCTGGCTGCTCCTCTTTCGGAAATGGAGCAATGATGGAACTTGGACCATTTAGAGTCAATAGTGATGGCAAAACTCTATCAGAAAACAAATATGCTTGGAACAATGGTCAGTGGTCCTTTTAATTCTGATAAATTATGCATCACTTAATTTATTTACAAGAAAACAACTTTTTAAAGTAGGACTCTTACAATATATAGTTATTTTTCTTGGAAATGCAGCTGCAAATATCCTATTCTTGGAATCTCCAGCCGGTGTTGGATTTTCTTACTCCAACACATCATCAGACTACGATTTAAGTGGAGATATACGAACTGCAGCAGATTCTTATACCTTTTTAGTTAACTGGTTGGAAAGGTTTCCGGAATACAAAACCCGAGATTTCTTCATAACCGGAGAGAGCTATGCCGGGCATTATGTGCCTCAGCTTGCTCAACTAATCCTTCAAAATAACAAGATTACAAACCAGACTGTCATTAACTTAAAAGGAATTGCTGTAAGTCTTAATTGGCTAATAATATATATATATATATATATATATATATTACTGTATAAACTCTGTTATACATGTATATGTTTGTCAATCATGTAGCTAGGAAGAAAACTAACAACCATGAATGTGTTGTGAATTTCAGATCGGCAATGCATATATAGACCACGAAACACAAAACACAGGAATGTATGATTATTTCTGGACACACGCCCTCATTTCCGATGAAATTCATGAAGGGATTGTTCTGAATTGCAATTTTTCCAATGATGCAAATATCTCAGATGCATGTATAGACTATCTTCGTCAAGCTTATCAAGCACGAGGAAACATCTTCTTTTATGACATCTATGCACCCTTATGTTCTTCATCTTCAAAAGCCCCATCGGTATATATAGTTCTATTGATCAATTATTTGAAAACTTTTCTCTAAATATATAACTCTGCTTTCATATTTCTAAGTTTCCATTAATTCTTTGCTTAAATTAATCAGATATCAGCATTTGATCCATGCTCAGATACTTATATCTACTCTTACCTGAACACTCCTGAGGTGCAAAAATCACTTCATGCAAATGTCACAGGTCTTCCAGGCCCATGGGAATCTTGCAAGTATTAAATTTCACTTTCTTTCCCAATCTTAAAAAAAAAATAATAATAATAAAAATACTATCTTTTATTTTTACTTAATTCATATTTTTATTGCATCTCAATACAGCCAAAGTATAGGTCTTAGTTGGAACGACAAGCCATTAACAGTTTTACCCACCATTCAGGAGCTGATGGGCAGTGGTATTAGTGTTTGGATCTATAGGTAAGTGGTATAATTGATCTAAATGTTGTTCTTTAGTTAGAATTAATATAAGTGACACTAAACCACTCTGCTTATACGATTTCAAAAGCTCTTCAAATCTATTCCATTTCAACAAATTCAGCAAAAAAATCGCCATAAATTCTTTTATGTTAAAACTTGGATTCACTTGCAGCGGAGACACAGATGGTAGAGTGCCGGTGACAACAAGTAGGTATGCCATAAACAAGCTCGAAACATCAGTTGAAACTCCATGGTACCCCTGGACCAACCAAGGCGAGGTATATCTAAAAAGGCCTCTACATTCTTCATTTTCTTCTTCAATTTTGTTCGGTTTTCTATAACAAATCATTGCTTATGTGCATTTTTGTGTCTCTTAAAGGTTGGTGGGTACGCGGTTGGATACAAAAACCTAACATTCGTGACCATAAGAGGAGCTGGACACTTTGTTCCGAGTTACCAACCAGCTCGAGCACTGGCATTCTTTTCATCCTTCTTAGATGGAAAGCTTCCACCATCTGATCAGAACTGGATTATTAGCTGAGATTAAATAACTATAATTGGTTTGGAGTGGTCTCTGATTACAAATAATCTCTTCAGTGATTGATTGGTAACTGTAAGACATACATATATGTTTAAACCTCAATGAGTATTGTTGATCCTATGGGATACAATTATATTCAAGAACATGTTTTCACAAAACAGTTTCACTATTACCAAAGGGCATTTAGCCTAATGGTATAAGCAACAAAGTATACAAATTATGCAATTAATTAATCTGGAAAGTCTAAAGCATTATAAGCTCAATAAAACAGATAATTTGGACAGACCATGTCATAATCTATAATAAGAATCCTATTTTAGGTATGGAATTTAAAATCTGTACTTGTCTTCTATTAAAAAAATTTCTTGTGGAAGTCCAAAATTATTTATTATTATTATTATTATTTTGAATTATAGTATATTCCATACTCATTCTACTTGTGTCACGTCGAGCATGAATATTTTTACCAATTTACAATAAATCAATGTGATATAGGATGTTATGTAGTTTCTTAGAAGAAGAATTTGTTGAATTTTAGATTCACTAACTCTATACTGGTCCAGCTTAATATTGAAAAAATAGTTTGGGTTTTATGGCTGGTCATATGATGAATTTATTGCATTGAATGGACTCCAACTCTACTTTGGATGACCAAAATGGACAAGTGGGTTGCTCAACAAATAAAAACTTTGGACCGTTTGATTTTGCTTCTCATTTGACCAATATTCAAGCACATGTACAAACAAAACATTTCAATTTTTTTAATTTTATTTTTGGGGTTGAGAAAGAAACAGGAATGCAATCACATGTTACATTGGATACGATTTTTATTTATTTTCTTTCTGTATTTTTTGGTCAAATTGAACGGGTTGAAGCATTATCGATATAAAGATATTTTAATAGGAAATTCGTTTTCAAAGCGTCATCCATGTACATTAGTCAATTAAAAATACAATAGTATTTGCTAATACGCGTGCAAGTCAGATGGAAAAAATGATAACTACTAAGATCAACATAAGAAACATCATCATAGAATACTAATTCGATTGCAAACATCAGCATAAACTAATCCGGGTCCAATCAAGCTAATTTATGTACTTCAATAAATTCTTTTTCATGTATATAAAATTGGGTCAAGTGCAAAAAACACCCTTTAAGTATGCATATAGTGCATATTGCACCCCACCCGTACAAAAAACACCCCTAAACTATGAAATTTGTGCAATTAGGTCCTCCTTGCACATTTAGG
>JAOTQH010000005.1:4841160-4870616 GCA_025631255.1 Cornus kousa | reverse complement strand
CATTATGAGAGATGATAAGGTCCTTGGAGCTGATGGTTTCACTGTTTCGTTCTACTGGAAGACATGGGTGATTGTTGGTAATTATTTATTTGTGCCTGTGCAGAAACTTTTTCATCTCAAATAAAATGTTGAGGTAGATTGTTGTGATGTTGTGGCCCAAATGTGGTGCCGGTTGGAAAAATTTTAACCCGTTTTTTGCTCATGGGCCGTGGACCCTAATTAGTCTCTTGTAGCCCGATATATAAGGGCACTTAGGGTTTGGAGTGGGGGATATAGAGAGACTCTGAAATTTGTACATAAACAGAGTGGGGCTGAAACTTGTAATCTCCGATTTTACACATAGTGAAAACTTTCACCGGATCCCAACTGTGGACGTAGACTATTGCCGAACCACTTATAAATCTTTGTGTCATAACAGTTGCATTGACATATCACTAATTCCAAAGGTGGTTATCCAACTTTGCTAAAATAAATTTAGTCAATTTCCTCTTGTGATGTGCTCTACAAATGTACTGCTAAGATGAATCACAGAGACGTTAAAGGACGTATTTTGTAAACTGGTTAATAAGCTTTTTCATCAGAAGTAGTAGAAAGTTTCTTGAAATGTGTTGCTTCTTCAAGAATTCCTTGGAGATTATCATAGAAGCTCTATACTCCAAGGTGTACCATAAAAGTGAACATTGAAAGACATGCACTGTGTTATTTTTAGGGAGGTGATATTGGTGTTCCATAAACTTCCTCTAGCACTCCAACTCCTTATTTTAATTAACAAAATGACTGGACTGCCCTTCTTTCCTTGTACTATGCTCCCTTTATTATTATTATTTTTAATCGTTAATTCACCTTCTCTCATTTTATCTTACAACTCTATTTGATGAACTTCCATCCTCCTTTATCTTACAACTCTATTGAGAAAGTCAATGAGACCGGAACTCTTCTCTATTAAAAGATTTAATATGCATAAAATAAAAGAAAAAAGTCAAAAACAAATCATGAAATAATTCTTTATATTTGGAAATCATGACCTTGTAAATTTACAAACCCACAAATTATATAATTTGAATGGTTGATACTTTTTTCATAAGCCGTATGTATCTAGTACTCAAGTAGTCAGTTCATGATATATATGAATTTTCTTCCGTCGATCTGTTATAGTAAATTTTGATGACCGTAATTGATGTGTTGATGAATGTTATTATTGGGTGCAATGTTTCAAATCTTGATTGAAACTGAGCCATTAATAAAAAAATTTGATAACTTGCAATAATCAATATTAATTTTGAAGTTATAAAATAATGGATAGTTGATATTGGTGTTAATTTTTAGTTTATTATATTTTATACTGCTTCTCGGCCAAATTGTTTCACTTGTATGTGTAATAAATGTTTTTGTTTGTGAAAAATTTAATCAAAGAGGAGAACTCAAAAGAGATGGATAAAAAAATGTTGTTTGTTGAAGAAACAAAGAAAAGGGCATGTTATATATATAATATATACAAGAGAAGAGTCCCACTCGGTAAATTGCTCAATAGAGTTTTAAGATAAAACAGGAGAGAAGGAAGCAGTGGAGTAGAAAAGGATAGTTTAGCCATTTTATTTAATAAAATAAGGAATTGGAGTGCTAGAGGAGGTTTATGGAGCGCCAATATCAGCTTCCTATTTTTATTTATTTTATTTATTTTTATATTTAGTTTGAGATTCCCTTTGAAGTTTATGAGTGGGGTTTTGAATGTCTCCACAGCAAATATCTGTTATATACATTTAGTGAATGGTACTTTGGAAGGATATTTCTAAGGTGTGAGGGGCCTTGGTGAGCTGAGATGGTTCCTTCATAATAAAAGAGGAAATGTAAGTTTAATGAGGTTAGAGGATTGAAATGTAGCTGCCACTATGAGACGTGTATGGGTCTTGGTGACCAAAACTTCTCCATGGGTTACATAGATTCAAAATATGAGTATCGATATATTTGGACTCTGAAGCCTCCAAATGACTGTAGCTGGGTTAGGAAAAAAAATGGCCCAATGGAAGTTGAAAGTAAAAATAACAAAGCCTACTTCAGCCTCAGGTGGAAAATGGGAAGCAACCTTTTTGGCGTGATAACAGGCAGCATTTTGGGCCTATTGTGTCTAGGTGGTAGGGATGTAGTAGGAATGGACACGCATTCATATTATTGGCAAGTAATTCTACTTCTACACAAATTTATCCTCATATCGTATTACTTTGATCATACAATGCTTATAATTGATTTTTATCTACTTTTCCTGGTCCAATTTTCCATTTCAACAGTTTGGCATTTCAGTGTTTAGTTCCACCATGAGTATTATTGGATTCTTCTGTTTCTATAGTATTATGAACAATTAACCTCTTCAAAATCATGGTATCCATTCCCAGTCTGCAGCTTTGAAGGAAGCCATTGATGATCTAGAATGGCCAGGATCGAGCATCCAAATAATTCTACAACCAGTTCCCCCTTCTGTTACCTTCAGAGGTGAAGGCCACGGTGACTTGCAGGTGGAGTTTTATTTCTCCGCTTATGTGGATGCATTTGCTGGCATTGTTTCCGGATTTTGATCCTCTTCACAGGTTCAAACTCACGTCTTTCTTGCAGATAGACTTCATGTACTATGTGAACACAGATCTGTTGATTGCATTTCATTGTGATCGCCAAGTCTCCTACAGGTACCTGTTGATCCCTTTTGACACATTACATCCCAAACACTATTTTGATTTCAGTGCTCATAGATTCGGTTCTTGCCCTGATATGGACAGGTACAAGTACAAGTTCCTCCATGCAGTGACTTCTAACATGCCTAGCAGCGTCATCAAAGATAATCGAGGCAGCAAGTTGACTATCGGGAGAGGTGGAATGTTGAAAGTTCAGCACCTGGTTTCAGTCGCAAGACCATCTGTTTCACACATCGATTCTGCTGGCTACCAGCAACCCAGTCGAATTGCTTATATCGAATTCTTTGTCAAGCCTGAGGTAGATGAAGATACAGCAAATGATTCATAGGCTTTCTTTGGAGTGATACAAAGTTGTACGGTTTCTTGCTCTTACATAGAAATGGATAAACAAACCCATTCGCATATGGCTGCTTCTGGAGAATATAATTTTGTTTACTGGAACTCCCCTAAATATGTTAATTCTGTCAAATGTGTCAATGCTTAACCAAAGCATTTTGTATCTAAGGCATTCTTTATAGGTTTTGTTTAAATTTAGGGTTAATTTAAGTAACACCCCTTAAGGTTTGGTCAAATTTCACATTGAGACACCTTTCGAAAATAACTATCACTCACATTAGAAACGGTTGATCCGTTTTTTACTCATACTTAAAATGTCACTTTTAAATAATGTCGGACCACTTTTCACATGTAAAATGACATTTCTAACCATTTCACTTTGTATTTGACTTACCAAAAGTTGTTTTATATATAAAATGACTTAACTACTCCTAAGATCCATTTTAAATGACCAAAATATCAAAAAATTGAACTCATGTCTCACTCTCTCTTCTCCCACCAAGTATATGCATGTATATAGCCATCACAAGAGAAAATTTTCAAAACCCGTTAAACATAATACCATAATTACAAAGAAAATAAAAGTAATTGGTGATAAATTTGAGAATTTGGACTACAAACATCCTGAATATGTATATAAATGCACGACACTATAATCAAGTACAGATTAATTATATTAATAAACTAGTAATGAAAGAGCAACAAAGTAATCAACCTTAAGCTAGCAATGAAGGATCAACAGAGTAATCAACCTTTGGGCCAACAGGATAGCAAAAGTATAGGTGATTGTAAAGACAATATTGCACAGGCTCTTGTAGCAATTTTGGGTTTTGAGCACCTTTCGGTATGTCCTGATTCGAGAGGGATGACTTGCGGCAATCCGTATGCAATATATACATTGACGATATATATATATATATATATATATTTATAATTCTTGAGAGATATCAATGTTAGGTGTGTTAGAGTTTTCATAGTTGTGGTTAGAAAGAGCATCTGAAAGAGAGACAAAGGTGAGTTAAGGAGATGACCTGTCTAGAGCGAGAAAGAGAGTTGTGAGTCAGAGTAATTAACGAGGGTAAAAATGTTCATTCATATTATTTTAACGGTGTTAGAGACTGAAAAGTGATTTGGGATCTAAGTGATACTTATTTTTCAAAAATGTTTTCATGTAAGATTTGGCCAAATCTCAAGTGTGTCACTGAAATTAGCCCTTAAATTTATATTGCTATGTTGTTTGGGATGAAGGAAAAGAGAGGCAGGAAAGGAGGGGAATGAAAAAGAGAACAGATGGATTAACTTTATCTCAAATTGAGAGAAAAAGAGGAAAGAATAATCCTTTATCAAAAAAATTGTCCTTCAAGGGTATGAAGGTAAAAATATCACATGTTCTCTCCATGACAGATAAATTGACTCACTCGTCATTAATGGGATTCAGAATTCTTTGAGAGTTTGATTAAATTATTTTAAATAGTTCTGGAATTAGAGAAAAAAATTAAAATGTTTGGGATATGATAATAGGGATTTGAACCCGACGTGAATCGAACACGCAACCTTCTGATCTGGAGTCAGACGCGCTACCATTGCGCCACGGATCCACTCGTGTTAAATATAGCTATTTTAAATTTATAACATTATTGAACATGAAGGTATACATTTCACCAAAGCAACCTCACCAGTCACCTGGGAGTTGCTCTAACATGCATTTTCACTGTATCCAAACACATATAATATCCTAATTTTGTACATCACCGAGAATCTATTCCCTCCCCCCCTTTTAATTTTCTTATTTTTATTATATTACATTGATTAGAGGAATAGTTGGTCCAACTTAATCCTCAATCTTTTGCTTCAGTAGGTAGAATTTCTTTTTTCATTGGCTCACACCCGCATGCACCAACGGGAATTTAAACCATCAACCTTATTTCATTGGCTCACACGCCTGCATGCCCCTACGGAAATTTAAACCATTGACCTTTTTAAGTAGCCGATAAAGTTCCACTAAACTATATAAACTTTGGTACATCACTTCTACCTGGCAGTTTCTAACAATAAAAACCTTGAATTTACTGCTCACTCGACTCGTTCAATTTAAGAATGAGTTTATTAACATGCCAAGATCCCTGTAACATAAATTAGACCCGTTACGCTTTTGTTGCTCTTCTTTGAAGCATAAAAATGTGTTCAAGTTGCGAACATAAGTGTCACAAGGGCATATATTAGGGGACAAAGAAAAATTACAGAGACTATTACTGATTCAATTGAATATACTTGTCAATTTATATACATACAACAAAAGAATAAATTTACATCTCAACCAGCCAAACATAAAACTAGATGAAATTGATTGAATTTGCATAACTGCTAGCAAAAAACTAACAACAAATCACACATTTAATCACTGAATGAGCTTTATCGATCTAAAGCAGAAAGAAATGGAGTTTGAGATATTCTATTTGGTGTTTGACGGTTCTCGCCTGCTTCTTTAGAGCTCACTGGTGACGATTGTGGCATGAGCTCAGATAACCGAATTCTTTCATTGGTAATTTTATTCTGTACAAAAGATAGCAGTGTTATATATAGTTCGAGAAGGTCATTTTCTGTCATATCTGAAGTACATTGAAACTTATCTACTTTAGAGAAGATACAAATAAATTCTTTTCATTAAAAAACAAAAGAGGTTATTTAATGTTTATACCTTAAATTTCATATCTTGCAATTCTCTTTCCAGCAGAGTGATCCGATTCCTGAGCTGCTCGAGTGCCTCTTCAGCAGCAGGGAGGCTTACATCAGATGCTGGTCTTGTGATTCCAGCAGCCTGTAAAAATTCATTCAAATGAAAAATGAGATAGATGAAGCTGTATTTTTTATTTATTTGAATTAAATAATTCCTATTTCAGCCTTTCCATTGTCAAGACGAACAAATTAATTTGGGTTTTTTAATTCCACTAACCTTTAAAATGCTAGTACACAATCCCAATAACTTTTGTGCTAATTGCAGCCTCTCCTCTTCAGTTTCCTGTAGCAGATTCGCAGTAATATTAGGCCTCTCTCTCTCTTACACGTATAAACACACGGTTTTGCTTATTAGGCCAAAAGTTCTGCTCAGGTACTAACCTTCAGTTTGTTATTCAGCCATTGCTCTTCATCAAAATTAATGTATGGGCTCCTCCCGTTAGCAGTACGGAAGTGAGCAAGCTCTTCCTTGACACGTGAAAGAATGGTCTCTGTCCTCTGAAGCTTAATGCTAAGGTTATCATTCTGAACTTTCAACAAATTATTCTCTTCCTGTTGCATTAAATAGAAAACCTTGCTGAACATTAGTTTGAAAGCAAAGGTGCTGCTGACACTAGGAAGAAACAAACCAATGCTCAATTTCCAAGACAATTCAAATATACCGTCCACAGTAGATAACTTAGAATCCATCAAAAGTCACTAGGAGTGGAGTGGTTCCAAAAAAGGTTTTATATATATATGTAAATAAAATTGATTGATGATATCTTGCCTTTATTTTAGCATGATGATGAATCCGCTGCTGGAGGTTTTGCTGGCCGGAGAGCTTCTTTAATTCAGCTTCGAGTTCCATGATCTTCTTCTTGTGATTTATGTTCTCCATCTAAGAAATGAAAAGCACGCAGGCCAAAAATAAGCAACACAAATAAGAGACTCCACTTTGAAAATAGACTTTTTAGTATCAGTACACAACAAAATTTAATATGTCAACCTTGAACATTTCATTTTCAGTTGTAAGTAATTGATCTCGCTGACGAAGCTTTTCCAACGCAATCTGTGCTGCCACCATCTCGGCCTGTTTTCTGTCTATTTCCTCTAACCATCTGGATTGAGACTTACAAAGCAACTTAGAAATTCTGAAAAACAAAAGAACTAAAGAATTCTCAAATTTGATCTATGACTTGACAGTCACTTACCCTTTCCTCTCCTCAATAAACTCATTAAGCTGCTGCTTTAGCATGTCAATTACCTCTTTCTCCTGCATTAAGGATGCCATTCTAAATAATGAGAACAGATAAAAGTATCCAATTTAGTTTCAGTTATATCAAAGCTAAGGATACCTTAACATCAGTTTCAACAGCACAGTGCTGAACCTTCTCTGTTATCTTTTGCACTTGCTGATTATCCACCAACGACTAGCATTAACAAAATAAAAAGAAGATGAGCAAAATAGGATAGGTAGATATTTTATGTATTGAGATTGATGTCCCTCAGCATTACCAACTTAAATCCAACATAATACAGGACAACCTAGAAAAGGACATGATAGATGGAATCAACATGATTGAATTCAATAGTTATTATGGAACTTCATGAATTTACCGCATAACTGGTCATATCCAACTTTAATCCCAACAAATCCCGAATTACATCGTGGGTCATGCTTTCTGCAGAAGCTAATCTTGCCTTAAGCATGAATATCTGGAAGGGAACATGAATCAAACAGAGGTAAAAATGCATATCACCAAGCCTCAAAAGAGACCATAGCATTACAATGATGTATCAAGCCTACTTCTTTTTGTCGACTTGCAGCTAAGGCTTCAAGTTCTTCAATACGAAGTCTTCCAGCAGTGAGCTCCTCATCCCTCTCCGATTTTACTTGTTGCACTAAGCCCAACCCAATGCATTTGAAAGGGGAACCAGAACCCCTGGGTTTTGAGCCATTTTTCTCTAATTTGTTTGATGATGTATTTGTGAGATGGGTGGAAGGCCCCTCAGGTTTTACTTGTTCAGCCATGGTTTCCAGTGCCTTGAACTGTTTTCAAGTTCAAAAATAATAGTTAAAAATATATATATATAGGAAGGAAGAGCAAATCCTATATGCACCCAACATCTTTGATGACAAATTAATTTTAGCCAATCTAATCTTTGAAGTATAAGTGCTGGCATACCTTTTGTTTGTACTCACAAGCCTGTGCTTCAGCATGTAAATTTAGCTCAGAGATGTGAACTTTGCATTGTGCAATCTATTGAAAAACAACAAAAGCATAAACCTCAAATTCAAAACCATTGGGTTCAATTATTTCATTATACTTGGATAAACCATCACAAGCACAAAAGTTGAGATAAAAATGAAACAAAAAAATGAAGAGAAAACTTCACCTCTGTATCTCTGGCAGCTATCTCTCTCTCAAGAGTTTGCATATGCTGAAGGGCTTCTTGAAGTTTTTTCTCCTTCTCATCCAGATGCCTGCAGAGGAGTAGTTTGCATATTGGTATTCAAAATTTCAAATAACTCATTTCAGCATGTTTCCAGGAATCAAGTAATTATTTGATTGAATTATTTACTTCAAACCTTTTTATGTCAGCATCACTACTTCTAACATTTTGCATCTGCTGTTTTATAGCATGAACCTCCAATTCTAGATCCTCTCTCTGCAAGCGTTGTCGTTCAGCTTCTCCTTTGACAATGTCAACCTTACAATATGAAAAACCATGCCATAAGACATTAAGATTAGGATAAGAATTTCAGTTGAGTAGATCAAATTTTATACAAAGACTGTCACAGAGCATGATGAAAACAGCCCTTTTGTTTAGTGGGTATACCCCTAAAAGAGCTTGATGACAACAGCCCTTTTGTTTCGAGGGTATACCCCTCTTAATTCATGAACATATTTTTTGGTTATACACATCTTATTAACCAATATATATATATATAAGTTACCTTGTTTTCAAGTACATTCACAGTACAATCTAGCTCTTCAATAGACCTCTCTAAAAGCCTCACCTCCTCTTCCTTGTCTTCAGCATAGAGCTTCCTAGTTTCAGCTATCTGACATCAAAAGCAAAAAACAAAATTTATGATACATGCTTCCAGTGAGCTAATTGATGGAAAAATAATTAGTAAGCCAAATTAGCAATGTACCTGTTGAGCTTCCATAGCAATTGCTTCATTTTCTTCAGCCAGGGCTTGTGCCATCTCTAACTTTTTCTTCAAAATATTTCCTTCAGTTTGGAGATCATCCCTTTCACTAGTAATTGTATCCAAATTGCACCTCAAGGATTCTATCGAGCTGTTCATTTGGTCAAGAACAGTGCCCAATTCTGTGAGTTCCAATTCTAAGCTCTCATTCACCTTTTTTCTCTCCATTAGCTTCTCCTCAGTTGACCTTTTTGCTTCTAATGCATCTTCAATGTTGGCCATCAGCTCAAGATTTTTGCTGGAAAGTGATTTAATAGACTCACGTTCTTTCAAGATATCCGACTCAAGAGTGGAGATTATCTCGATCTTTTCCTTCAACTGAGCTTCAAGTGTTACGCTTTTAGCACCAGCCTCATCAAGCTCATGTGATCTTACTGCAAGCTCATCTTCTAGTGCCTCTAAAGAAGCTACCAATTCTTCTATTTCATCTTTCTGATCCATATTGTTAGATGCAGACTCCTGCAACAAGCTGAGATCAAATAACAATCCTTTTAGAACATCATCCTTCCTTGACAACTCAGTCTGAAGAGATGTATTTTCAGCTATTAGCTCTTTTGTGAAATTCTCCAAAGACTCGAACTCTTCTATGAATTTAGATGTACTGTCTATACTTTTGCAAATCTCTTCAACCATCTTTTCTAATGGCACACTCTTTTCATTGAGCGCATTAATGATTCTGGTACCCACCATATCAACTGCTTCCACTGAATCAATACCCTTTGCTGCGTTGAAGCTGAACGAATTGAGGAATTCATACTTACTCTTCTCATGAGATTTGAATCCATTTCTCAATAAAACATTCTCTTGCTTCAAAGTATTAACTCTGTCAACATGGATTTGCAAATTCTGGCCTTTTAAGCATAACTCCTCTGTAATGACGGATTGAGAAAGTCGGAGTTCAGTCAGCTCTGCATTTACCATGTCCAGATGAGCCTGCAAACTGCCAGTGCAAGTCTCTAAGGAAGAAATTTTCTCTTGCAACCTCTGGTTTTCCATACCAAATACATCTATACGACTTAAAGATGATTCGCATTCAGATTTTTTCTCCTCCAAATCTTGAATAATTCTAAAATAGTCTTCCTTCAATTTCTTTACCTCGCTTTTCATTGACTCATTCTCCTCCTCAAGGTAGTTCATTTTGCTTAGCTCTGCATCTTTCATCTCCAACTCAGCTTGAAGTTTGCACGACGATGTTTCCAGCAAGCATTTGTCATTATGCAACATTTGCTTTTGGAGATCAAGGTCAGAGATATGGCTAGAAGAAATTTCTAGAGCTCTTTCCTTTGTCTTAATCACTTCTATTAACTTTTCACAGTCAGCTTCAAGTTTTTTAACCTGGGATGACAGTCTCATCTTTTCTTCTATCACTTCACCAAGTTCACTTTGCAAGTGATCATTTGAACATGAAACATCCTTCAGCAACTGAATATCTTGTTCAAGAGTCTTGTTAACTTTATCCATATGTGTAATTCTTGAATTGCTTTCATTGAGCTTTGACAACAACTCCTGCCTCTCCCTTTGTGCTTCTTGAACTTTTTTTTGTAGAATAACAATCTCAACTTCCTCATCCATCATGATCCATTTTTCTATCTCTGCGTCCATGGTGAGAAAAATAATCGCTTTCTTAAAGTTCTCAAGGACCATACAACAACTGATTTGCTCCTCTTCCATACTAGCTTTTTGGACTTCCACGTGGTTTAACTCTGACGCCAAGATAAGCAATTCAAAATCCTTTGCAGACAGGTCAATCATGAAATTCTCCTCCTGAGATTTCAAGACTTCCTCTTTATCCTTCAGCAATTTTTCTTGATTTAAAATGCGTCCCAAAACATTTCTGTTACTCATGTCCAACTCCTTAGTCAGAACAGAAAGCTCAGATCCCATATTGTTAGCCCTTTGCAACATTAGCTCCTCTTGAAGCTGTAAATTCAATATTTTCTTCTCAAAAGTGGTTAGCTTGATACTAAGCTCCCCAGTTTCATCTTCTTTCCTTGCAATGCGATCGAAACTATTCTTAATATCTGCCAGTAATTTGCCCTTGAGGATTCTACACATTTCAAGCTCATTTCTCGATTTGAAATTGTGCTCTCTCAACTCAGATATAACAGAGGCTGATTCACAGAGCCCGTGATGAAGCAAACCATTTTCTGCATTCAACCCTGTAACTGTTTCCAACAGTATTCCCATGTGACAAAGGTGTAGCACAGACACAGCACAATCCTTTACAATTATCTCTGACCAAATGTCCTCAAGCCATGAACGCATTAACATTGTTGAGTCTTGAAGTTGAGACTTCATGCAGATGAAATCAGAGGCTATAGACAAAGAGTCTTCCTTGAAAGTTGTCTGGACCTGTCCAACTATACTCTCCAGTTCTAGAACCAGCCTCCTCATTTCCATCATATCTGAAGCAAACTGATCTTCAAGGTTTTTGTAATGCGAATCCTGCAGATCCTTGGCGGATTGCAAACTTTGAACCTCATTGATTAGTATATTTTTCTCGTTGATTATGGAGTCCTCCATTTTCTTCAGCCCTTCAATCTCAAGCTTCAGGGTTTCATTACTTATCACCAACTCATTTATCATGATATCTGCTTCTTTCATGGTATCTTGGGCCTCTTCAAATTGAGCAAGAATACAAGAAGCCTCTGAAGTTTTCTGGGCTGCAACTACCTTTGCATCACCAAGTTCGAGCTCAAACAACTGTAGCAATTGAAATGGAAAAGACATGAGAGCAATTACATTTGCTAGGTGCTAAGGTTGTACACTACTTGTTACTTATCAAAAGAAAAAAAGAAAAAAAAAGTTGTACACTACTTGTCAAAATTCAATATATATTTGAATATACACACCATGTCCAATATATTTATATTTAAACATGTGCAGTGGGTTATGGCCTTTTATATCATAATTTATTATCATCCATTTAGATTGATTTTAATTAAATTAAATAGGAAACCTACTAGTGGCAGATATAGCATTGTGGAATGAGATATTGTGATAGAAATAAGATCCAACCCATAGCAGTGCATGTATTTTTGTAAAAGAATAAATTAGCACATTGGCTTACCTCTTCTTTCTGGCACCAGCAAGTGCCAGCTTCTTGCACAGTTTCTCCTACTTTCTGGAGCTTATGATCTATAGCCACCATCTTGGGTACAAGTTGTTTTTCGAAGTTACTCATATCTGTTTGTAAGGTGAGTATTTGAGTCATAAGATACTCAATGCTCCCCCGGCTTTGTTTTGCAGACATCCAGACTTCTTCTTTCTCATTGCGTAGTTTTGCCATCTCAGATTGCACCCCTTTTAAGCATTCTAGGGCAGATTCTATTTCTTTTCTTAGAAGAATAATGGTAGCATCTCTATCATTCATATCCTTGTTAGTTCCCGAAATTGCGAAGTTTTTGTGATCCAATGAATATTCACTCACATTCTTGCATACTTCAAAAGTACAGTCTGAAATCTCAGTTTTCAAGTCCTCAACAGTTTGTGAGTCTATCACGTTGGAGCCTTGATTCATTTCAGCACCTGTCTGCAACAGTTTCCAAATAGATTGAATTAATAAAAGTAAAACACTTCAAAAAGCTAGAGAGTATCCAAATAGGTTGAATTTATAAATGTAAAACAACCCAAAAAAACTAGAGTACAACATAAAAGGCGAATTAACAACAAGGTCGCTATTTATAAAAAAATCAACACATCAGCTTACCCTTGCTCCACATTTGCCATTAGCTGGCAAACAAGCAAGATTTACAGGGGTATTATCATTTTCAGAACTTCCAACCTGCTCCACATACTCATTCATGCATGACCTGAGTGTTGAAACACCAAATTTCAGCTCAGTAAGTTTCTCTCTCGTCTTTAAAATGTCATTTTCTTCAATTTCTTGAAGCTTCTGTTCCATAGCACAAGCACGTTTCTGCTCCTCAAGAAGCTGCAGTTTCAGTTTACCAAGGCTCTCCTCTGACACTAACAGCTCCGTTTTGAGAGTCTGAATCTGTGTCTCTGCTTCATCAATTACAGTAGCCTGATTATGGAGAAAAGCATCCTTCTGCAGGTTCATTCCTATTGATTCTCTAAGCTGGATATCCTTATGCTTTAATGCATCATGATAATCAGAATTTATCTCGGACATTCTATTCACAATCAAAAAAGCAACTGTTGCACAAGTTGATGCTTTTCTAATTTCTTCTTCCTCCTCCTTAATCTTGTCTTCCAGCTTGGCTACAAGAGAAGCTTTTGCTTTCAATTGTGATGTCAACTGGAGGATTTCTTGCTCCTTTTCACTGCACTCTTGCTGGTGTGCTTCCGTTATAACTAAAGCTGCCCCTCTCAAAGACCTCAGCATGCACTCCATGTTGCTTCTTCTATTGTTTGCATCATCTAAGCACTGATTGAGTTCTTCAATTAGTAGCTCCTTCTCGGAGATGATTTTTGTCATTCTGCCCACTTTTTCAGAAATCCAAGCTCTTTTCCGAGGAAAGGAACTGGAAATAACATCAAGCTGATTAGACGCATCTTTGAGCGCCTCACTCCCACCGGTAAGAACATCTTCAATCTCACTGGTCAATTGTTCCCACTCTTCAGATAATGCTTTTAATTCGTCATCCTTCTCTTCCAGCTTTTCACCCAACTCTTTCTTATCTTGAGCCATGAGAGAGAATTTTTCCTGAAGCTCCTTCAACTCAGTTTGAAAAAGCACCAGCCTCTCTTGTGTTTCTCTCTCTTTCAATTTACTATCCTGAACTTGCTGCTGAAGAGTAGCAAGTTCTTCCTGAAGCTCTTCACCTAACTCTTTCTTATCTAGAGTCATGAGATATAATTTTTCCTGAAGCTCCTTCAAGTCAGTTTGCAAAAGCTCTTTCAATTTTAATTCGTCATCCTTTTCTTCCAGCCTTTCACCCAACTCTTTCTTATCTTGAGCCATAAGATATAATTTTTCATGAAGCTCCTTCAACTCATTTTGCAAAAGCACCAGCCTTTCTCGTGTTTCTCTCTCTTTCAATTTACTATCCTGAACTTCCTGTTGAAGGGTAGCAAGTTCTTCCTGCAAGCAGACTATCACCTCAGCAGTTTCAGCCTCAACCTGCTTACGAACTTCATCCATTTCTTCTTCATTAGATGTCTGAAATGTACGATCACTTTGGTACCACATATTCAGTCTCTTCGCCTTTTCAAGAGAACCTTGCATCTTCTTCAACTTTGCTTGTAAAGGGGAATCTGCATTTTCTGAATGTTTGAAAGATGGGAGATCTTTTAACTCTTGGAAGCACATTTGCTCTTTCATTGCAGAAATTTCAAGCTCCTGCTTACTCAAAAGCTCCACATAGTGGCTGTTACTGTTCCTGAGATCCTCTATCTCATTAATTGACAGAACTTGCTGGGATTCAAGAGCTTCAATAACTGATTTTGCTTCCTTGAGTTCCTCCTTCACATCTTCACATTGTTTGGTCAACAATAAGACCTTCTCTTTCGTCAGCTCAAGATCCCTATCCAGGTACCATGTCCTCATCTGCTCTGTATTGCCACGAGATGACCTCTCTTCTTTAAGAATAATCTTTAAAATATCCAACTCCAATTGTAAATTTATGACTTCTTCTGTGTGTTTCATCAGCGTTTCATGCTTCGTCTCTCCCTTCTGTTTTTCTACCGCCACAAGTGATCGATTGTCAAACAATGGAGCTTCGATAATGGACTCCTGAAAGTCATTGTCATTATCATTAATAAGAGAAGTAGAATGCATTCATGGAGTTAAAAAATAATAATAATA
Organism: Cornus kousa; assembly: GCA_025631255.1. Lineage (NCBI taxonomy): Eukaryota > Viridiplantae > Streptophyta > Magnoliopsida > Cornales > Cornaceae > Cornus > Cornus kousa. The sequence goes on along the minus strand of JAOTQH010000005.1, from coordinate 4,855,891 downwards.
ATAAAAAAGCATGTTACTGGCCATATTTGATGTAATGATACATATATGATTATTAAAAAAGGGACTTCCAGAATGGACACCTAAACGTTATTGATAGTATTAGCCACTATGTAAAGTTGAATGCATTCATGACGTAAATCAAATGGGGAAAAAAAAAAAAAAAGCATGAATGTGAATAACGTATAATAAATGAAAAAGTGAGCTAATGACTGTGTGTGCATGAATGAAGATGAATATGAATGGTGGTGTGTGAAGAAGAAAATCAAATGGGGGGGAAAAAAAAAAAAGAAGCATGAATGTGAATAACGTGTAATAAATGAAAAAGTGAGCTAATGAATGAAGATGAATATGAATGGTGGTGTGTGAAGTGAAAGAACCGAAAAGAGTGAAGAGAAAAAGTGAGAAATTATTGAGGACCAAGAGTGAGTGTTTTTCTTAAGAAGAGAGAGTGTCTTCTTCTAGTGACTGAGTGCAGAATGTCTCTTGATAATCCATTGAGAGTTGTAATCTTCTAATAAAAGTAGCGTCTGTGATTTCCATCATATTTTTAATTTTTCCTTTGTTGCCATTGCATATTAGTTGTGTGAAATTGGGTGGATTAATTCCTAACAAGTGGTATCAGTGCTGATACGAAAGGGATTAATTCCAAACATATATTAGTCTCATAACAAGGGCAATTTTTTAATTATTATTTTAAATTGCATACATAATGATATTAATCTGCCTCTTTCTATAAGAATTAGCAATACAATTTCAACGTAAGAATACAACTAAGTGAAATTACCTTTATGACTTCAACACTGCTATCATCATCACAGGTTTCAGTTTTGAGGTTGATTAGTGAAGCACGTAGATCATCAATTTCTCTGCAGAAAATGGAGAGACAAAATAGCACAATGTAAATGCAAGAGAAAATGCTAGTATGGTATTCTATGTATATAAATCCAAAAAAAACTTGAGACTGCTTAATCAAATAAAAAAGTCGGAGGACCAGATTCCATTACCTACTAAGTTTTTCATTATTCTCCAAGCAAGAGTTTAGGTTACTCCTGCACTCTTCCAATTCTTTCAGAGTGCTTTTGAACTGAAACCATAAAATAGTGAGTTTGAGTGAGACATGCAGCTTACACAAAAAAGAAGTTACATAATTTATTGGAACATGAGTAGTAAACAACCTCCAAGTTGAGCATTTCATTTTCTTTACTGAAATGTATAGCTTCCTGTGACAATGGAGAATAAATTGTACAAATTCAAGAAAAGGTAACATAATAAATCCAATTTTCTAACTTAGTAGGAAAAAGAAAATTCAAATATATTTAAGGATTACCTGAGGGGTGGCACTGATTTTTGGATGATTATTCTGGTTTGATTTCCCATCAAGAAGAAGAGCTAGCTGTAAACATAGGGATTAGGTTTATGCACTCATACTAGAGAATGAAAAGGAAAAAAAAAAGATTCATTCCAGATGCTAGAAGGACCTGATCCCGCAGTTCAGATACTTCGGTTAACAACAGTTCTCTCTCCCCTTCTTCATAGAAGTCTTGATATCTATAAATGCCAACAAAAAATAAAAGATAAAAAAGAGTAAAAATGGTAAAGCAATGCCAGATTTTTGTTTTCTTTCTTTCTTATTTACTTTTCAACAGAAAGCTACCTTCTGATCTGTTCTAAAAGCCTGATATTCTCTAGAGCAAAGCGAGTTACTTCTGGGTTTCTATCAAGTTTAGCTCGAAGCAGCTGAATCTCTTCAGAGAGTGCACCATTTTCTTCCAATAAATAAGCATCTGCGGGTATTAAACCACTAACAAGTGATTCCATTCGTTGAATTTTGTCTTCCCTAAACTTCAGCATCATCTTTGTGCACCTAGTATCCTCCTCTCTTTGGCGAACCTGATAAGCAGTATCTGTTAGGGATCTAAGTTATGGCTTCAAGACAAATACATCCTTTGCTTTCTTTCACAACCTAACCAGCAGCCAACAAACACCCCAAAAAATAAAAGAAAATAAAATAGAAAAAAGTTACCAATCGGTTCAACTGTTCAAGTTCAGCTTCAAGTTGCTTAATTGAGGTTTCTGCCATCTGTTCCCTTCTCAAGGCACCAGCAAGTGTTGTCTCCAATGATTTCAACTGATAATAAACAAGAAAAAGGAATCCACTACATCTTTTTAAAATCATATTTCACAAGTACTAATATGGAGGAAATGAAGTTTGAGTCCAAATTCATGATGTTGTGACAGAAACACATGCTTGTAATTTAAAAAAATGAAAAAATTATCAGCTTTTATGTAGACCGTGGGTAGTAAAATACCATGTAATCTAAATATGACACTTGTATTCCGGGCATACATATAGGATATGTATTATGCACGTTTTGGGGGTAACAAACCAGTCATCTTGACATTTAAATCCTAAAACAAAAATCCAAAAAAAAAAAAAAAAAAGGGCATATATATTCAAAGTTCCAACTGACAGGTGTTCGATGCAACTAACACCTGTTTGATCCAGGCATTCGCACAGCATCACGATCTACATTGTGACAATGGTAGTGTTTCTGAATTTCAAATAATGTTAAACATAAAGTGCAGCCGTATTACATTTCCTGTATTCTTATTTCTTTTATATGATCGTGGATGGTGGAAGTGTTACCTTCATAAGTTATGTTAATGAAATCTCAAATGGGACTTAGGTTTGCTATAATATAGTAGTAGAAATATAATGTAGAAGCAAAAGGAGAGAATAATGTAAAGGTTTGAATGAGATAAATCACTCATTCATAACTCTAGTATTTATAGATAAAAAAAGAGCACATACTCGTATTACAAGAAAGTAAATTAAATCAAATCACAACATTCTATGGCATATTCTATGACATGATTCGTGGCTATCAAATCTTTGCTAATATGGTAAGTCATTCCATAAATCGTGGCTATCATATCTGCTAACACTCCCCCCTCAAGTTGGTGCGTGGATATCTGAGAAACCTAACTTGGACAATGCATCTTCAAACACAGTCTTGCTAGCACCCTTCTTCAAAATCTACAAGTGGTAGGTGTAAATCTGACTAGCGATGATTTCCTCTTAGATGAAGTTCCGATCAACAAATCAAAAAATGTCTCCTCAGACCAAAAACAATTAACAATGACTCTTCAGAAATTAAACAACCAATCATGTCTCCTCAGACCGTAAACAACAAACAATGTCTCCTCAGACCATTTCCCTTCAACACATGTTTAAAACATGCAGATGGAAGAATCATCAACATCTCCTCAGACCATTCCCCTTCATACATGTGTTTAAACAATGTAGATAAAAGAATCAAAACTGTCTCCTCAGACAACAAAAAGAAACAACTATGTCTCCTCAGACCATTTCTGAATAGGTGGTGCCAAACTTGCAAAGCCCTCATTGAGGTCGGACCACCCTGCCTACCCAACACTTCCCGGATGGGTGATGATCTACAAGTTGCAGGGTGTAAATCTGACTAGCAATGATTTCCTCTTAGATGAAGTGCCGATCAACAAATCAAAAAATGTCTCCTCAAACTATAAACAATTAACAATGACTCCTCAGAAATTAAACAACCAACCATGTCTCCTCAGACCGTAAACAACAAACAATGTCTACTCAGACCATTTCCCTTCAACACATGTTTAAAACATGCAGATGGAAGAATCAACAATGTCTCCTCAGACCATCCCCCTTCATACATATGTTTAAACAATGTAGATAAAAGAAACAAAACTGTCTCCTCAGACCATAAAAAGAAATAACTATGTCTCCTCAGACCATTTCTGAATAGGTGGTGCCAAACTCGCAAAGCGCTCATTGAGTTCGGACCACCCTGCCTACCCAACACTTCCCGGATGGGCGATGTCACCTTAGACCATTCCCGAATGGGTGGTGCCGAATTCGCAATGCCCTCATTGCAGTCGGACCACCCTGGCTCTGATACCAAGTAGAAATATAATACAGAAGAAAAATGAGAGAATTGTGTAAAGGTTTGAATGAGATAAATCACTCATTCATAGCTCTAGTATTTATAGATAAAAAAAGAGCAAATGCTCATATTACAAGAAAGTAAATTAAATCAAATCTAAATCAAATCACAACACATTCTATGGCATATTCTATGCCACGATTCGTGGCTATCAAATCTTTGCTAATATGGTAAGTCATTCCATAAATCGTGGCTATCATATCTGCTAACAATAATAATTATACAGAAGTTGGAAAATGTACTTATTTCTCAAAAGATCACCAAACATGTTTGTAGGTTTGCAAACATGAAGATTGACATAATGACAGTTTCACCATAATTCACAGCTATAAAATGCTTCTACTCTATCTACATTCTAAAGATCAAATCATCATGTGGAATTTACATCAGCATATTGCAACTTAGATACCTGTTTTAAAGACAGTTTCAGAATGCCTTTAGATTCAGATCCAAGCAAATTATCAGTTCTCTGCTCATCCAATTCAATTGCCTTTTGGCTGGAGGGATTTTCACCAAATGATAGAGATCTGGAGACATTTTGGCGTTTGAGGGCAGACAGCTCCTCCTATTCCAAAAACAACTCATTAATTTCAAATAAAAACTAATTTTTACCTGACATTTTTCCTACTAAAACATCAAAAAATTTAATGCCAACTTTAAAACTTGTATCTGGTGTTGTAATGCTATGACATCTCCTGAAGAATCTTCATTCACCACAGCCTTCATCATGAACAAAAAGAACATATATGATCAGAACTAAGACAATTGCTTTCTTCATGAAAGCTGACCATATTGTACCGAGCATAGAGACAAGCTTACATTGTTCTGAATAAGTTTTGCTCGCTGAGCAAACTTTAAAGTATTCAGTGTTTCAGCAGCACAGCTGGAAAAAGAAAAATTAGGGGAAAAAAAAAAAGGTATAAGAGAATTTAGCACCTAACTATTCAAGTTGAACTGATAACAAACAAGAAAAAGCACATGCACCAACCATATAGAAGGGCTGACATTGGCAATCATCATTGTTTTCGAGTTTCCACCTAGTGAGTCCTGCATATCATATTGCTTAAATATAAATCATGAAAAATAACATATAAGCCTGATGACGACAAATAAATGGATCTAGAATTCACCTGAAGAAGAAATGTCAGCCTTGAATCTCTATAAGGAACATGCTTTGTCCTCCCATGTGCCACATCCAAAAGAACCATTATTACATGACTGCAAATTGAAATGTTTACCCAAAGCGCACACAACGGATAAAAAGGATGTCAAGAACAGCAAAAAGAAAAGGCTATAAGAGAAATCTGGTAATGATCATAGTACCCTAATGTAGATAATGATTTGTTAATATTAGCAGCTTCCTTTAAACGTTCACCCTCAGCGCCAGAAGTTTTCTGCCTGCCATGTGATGATAAAATTATTGGGTGTAGCACAAAGCAAAATTTTCTTTTCTTTCTCCAAGTACAAATAGCTCAAATTAATTGGACATTATACGTTACCTTTCAGAGCCAGCAAGATCAACAAGGTTTAGTCTTGCAAATCGTAGGTTTGACGTGGAATCCTTTTCCCACCTTCTCTCAATTACACATGTAAAGACACTATGCGAACGACTGCTCTCTCTATTCATATTTGTTGCGGCAACTTTTCTATTTGAAGAACCCTATTGCAACAAACCAGTTTTCATAAAGAACAAAGATACGCAATGACACACATTCAAGTGGAAGCACACACACACATAGACAGAGAGAGAAGCAATGCCAGACTGAAAACAGTAAGGATCAAAGGTTAATAAATAACCTGACTCAGAAGCTTAAGAATATCACCAACAGTCTGGACTTCAAATTCTGACAGATTTTCAACATACACACCAGTCTTAATGTCCTCCCGCAGCTACAAAGACAATGAACAAACATAAGAGAGCAAAATATTTATATTACACAGACTCGTATGCTTATGAAACAACACAACTTACTAGCAAATTTGCAGAAGAAGGATCAAGGAGATCAGTAATTTGTTCATTATAAATCTCTAAGAAAGAGCACTTGCAGTTGTATTTCAATCTCTCATCCCTTCGGCTTTCCTCTTCCTGCAAGCAGAAGAATACAAGGGAACCATATCGGTGCTATAACTAAGATGTTTTTGAACAAATCAGAAATTGAGGTAGCAAGTTTGAGCGAAGAGTGTTGAAGTTACAGCTCTTATTCTTGCAAACAAGAACTCAAATATGCGTGGTGTCATTCCTCGATTTGGACTGGGCTTGACTTCTAACTCTTCAATCTCACCAAGCATTGTATATGTCTTCCCACTTCCTGTCTAGATGGTTAAATGAATTCATTTTAAAACAAGAAGGCACTTAATTGTGTTGAAATTGCGAAGGAAAATGAAAAAGAAACAAGAACCTCAACATAAGTACAAAATTTAGATGGTTTAAGGTGATTTAATTTATACAATTCTAAAAGACTGTGTTTTTACTAGTGAGCATTTATTTTGCATTACATCAGAAAAAAATGTGGTGCATCATTTAGTGTTTTTATTAATATTATTAATTTATTTTTGATGTAATGCACTTAAGTAACCATATCCAATGGGAGTTGAACATCCTCCCTTTGGGGCGCATCATTTAATGAGACGAAATTGTTATGAACTTATGACTATTCTGTAAAAAGATTAGGTATTTACCATTGGTAGTCAATGTCCATATAGATGTAGATAAATAATGATTCAAGATCACTATTCTTGAAGGGTGTTCTGTGACATACAACTTATCTATTACCCCAAGTATACATTATTCATTTTCTTCTTCTTTTTTTTTGGTCACCGATGGTGGTGACGAACCTCTTAGAGCACCCCATAGTCCACCGCTGGCACATGCAGTCCTCCCGTTTTACACGACCAGGCAATTGTCGAGAAATTCCCTGGGAGTGGCCCCAAGTATACAATATGCAACCCATCCAAATGGGTCAGAAAGTTGACAACATCAATATTTATCCTATTTAAAATAAAATGTTGGTAATAGATTTTATTGTTGAAAGATTAAGCATGAATTATATGAATTATAATTGATAACATCAATATTTATCCTATTTAAAATCAAATGTTGGTAATAGATTTAATTGTTGAAGGATTAAACATGAATTATATGATAAGTTCTAATTTTTCCATGATTAAAAAGCAACTCAATTTCCAAGAAATACCTGCCCATAGGCAAACACACAGCTATTGTATCCAGACAGGCAATTCTCCACCATAGGCAGACCAACCATCCTGAAAAGCGTTTCCTGCAATATCCCATCCAGTTATTCAAACATGTAATTAGCCAAAGAAGAAAAAAAAAAAAAAAAAAAAAAATGAATCAATTGTATATTTAAAAGTTTATTTGGTTCTAATGAGACCTGGTCTATGGTTTCACATGCTACATGGTCAAATGTAAATCGGGTTTCTGGTTGCCCGATCCAAGTGATGCATTGTGCACTCTCCTGCTTCAAGCACCTACTATAAGCATTGGTACTTTTCTCCTTGCTATTCAGAGGACGGACCCGTATCAAAACCTTAACAAGTTCAACTTTAGTGAGCAGGATATCCAAAATTTAGGTAACAAAAACACTAATTTGGAAGCCCTAATTTGAAATCTTTCTCAATAATCATATGAAATCAGTGGCAAACTACGGGAAGAGATAGAAAAGTGAGCTTACCTGTACATTGTGATCCATCCAAAATGATGGATCTTCTTTGAGATCAAAATGTGGCACTTCCACTGAATTAACAACAGTAGAAGAACTACAAGAAATTGGAATCCCTTTTGACAATGCAGCAAAGTTGCCCATGCGAGCACCTCCATTAGACAGAGGTCGAGAACCACCTGTTAGACAAAGTCCTGGATTCGGAGGCTTGGTTACACTCTTTGTTGGTGTACTCTGTGTCGAATTGCATTCCGAATAACCTGAATTAGCTCTCCCCATAACCCTATTCGACTGAGGAGTAGTCATGCCTGCAAAAACCCCATTCCCAATCACACGACTCGATTGGCTCATATAGTGGCTCATATCAGCCCTCCCATCATCGTGTGATTCGATTGCATTCGAGCTCGATTCGTTCTTCGGCACCCACCCAAATCGACTCTTCGCCTGAGCTCCTTGTTTCTCCGGCGTGGAAAGCGACATTGTGTTATCAGAGCTTTTGCGCTTGACCTTAGTGGGTGTTTTATCAACCTTAGTGCTCCTAACACCAACCTCTTTCTCTACCACAGCTTTAGAATTCGAGGCCGGTTCTTGAATTGCGTTCAACGGGGCCCTGTTCGAATCCGTTCCGGTCTGATTACCCAACGAATACCTAGGGTTTATGGGCACATTCTCGATTTCCTCTGCGTTTGAATTCTTACCCGAATTCCGGCGCAAGAATTTGAAGTCCCGCAACATTCTAAATACAAACTAATTCCAATCAAGAACAAGAAATGGAAAACCAATTTTGGAGAAATGAAATCTGGGAATGAAAAATTGGGAAGATGTGGGTTTGGAGTACCTGAAAGAGGAAGTGAGAAAGAGAATCCCGAGTTGACGACCACCTGAAATTGCTTCGTTGAGTAAAGTCTCAGCTGGTTCTTTCTAAAGTTTGAATCTTGCTTCAAGAATGCATTCAAATCTCTGTCTCTCTCAAAAAAAATTGTGAAAGTAAAATTTTGGGAACACGAAATGCTACAATGTGGATTTGGAGTACCTGGAATTTCTTTGTTGAGTAGAGTTTCAGCGAATTCTTTCTAGGGTTTGGATCTTGAATCAATAATATATGTATTCAACATAGTAATATACCTACACACTATATTACTCTGTATGTCTCTCTCTCTTGTTTTCTCTCTCTAACTTCTTTCTAGGTTCTTGAACTCTGACATCTCTGTGTCTCTCTCAAGCTTCGATCTTGATTCGTACTATAACTTGAAAATTGTTTGCGAGTGGGGTTTTAGAAACAGAGACGAGGAATGGACGGCTGAGATCTAATCTAGATTTGAAATTTAATGGACACCGCGCTTTTGAGTTTTGAATCGCCTTGCGGTCTTCTCTTTTATTTATTTTTTCCAAAAGAAAAGTGAAAAATTTATTATGCCTTCAACGGCTAATTTCTTGCTCCTCCTACACTAATAGCCTCTCCTAGCTTGTTTTGTACCGTGGGCCCCACTTCATAACCTTCACTCGCCGTGGTATAAAATTGATATGGGACACTCGAGTGAAATCATTGTCAGGTGGGGTCTGTTTTGTTTTATTTTCAAACATTGCGGTTTGAAATTACTCCGTATATCTTTAATGAAAATATAGAACACGTCATAAAAATGGCACTAATGCTGTATTTGGTTTGAAGGAACAGATATGGCGAAAAAATAAATAAATAAATATATTTTAGTATAAATGATGCAAGAAAAAAAAAAAGAAAAAAAAGAAGAATATGAAGGATAATTCATACTTTCTTTTTTACAAATTTTTATTTGTCAAAGAATGAATAAAAGAAAGAAAATAAGTCAATAGATGTTTTAAATTAGATACTATTTTAAATAATATAAATTTTAAATTATAATGATACCCTCTATAAATTATAATATTATAAATATTATTGGATATAGTAGTAAAAATAATTAAAACTTTATTCTTCTCTTATAACTAACACGATAAATTATGAATTTATTCTCTTCTCTTTTTATGTAATTGATAAAAAAAATACATAATATATTTCTTAAGATGTCTTATTCATCCCTTCTTCTTTCTCTTTTATTCAAAATTTTTTAATAATTTAATTTTCTTTTTCTTTTTTTTTATCTTTTTTAAAAATTTAAACAAACACACACGTCAACAACATCCCCTTCTATTAGCCTCTTTAATATTGAATGAGAATACTAAGAAAGATGAAGGAGGGATTTGAGATAAATGCTTTTAGAATCATCAATTTATTTATTTATTTCTATAGATTGATAAGGTTTGATGATAAGGGTCGATAACCCCAATTGCACAATAGAATTTCCTGTGTTGTTTTTAAATTATTAAATTTAACAATTTAGGGTATTCCAACCACTGAGTTCTTTGACATATCCAGAAGATCTTTCTCACATAAATCCATAACGCATATCACTAATTTTATGTTGAGCTTTTAATAATACATTCAACCATATAGTAACCACAAACTAAAAAACCTCAACCGCATAACTAAAGATTGTACAATCTTTTTTTTGGATCAAAATACAGGACAGATCAATACTCTTTTCGTCAAGGAGGGATTCAAAATTGGGATTTTTGGGAGGGGGGAATATATATCAGAATGATAAAAATAGTTAGGCATGATAATAAATAAATAAATAATCAGGGCCTCAGTCCAACATAGGTTCGTCCCTGCTTTTCCTCACTTGTTCTTGTACTCGATCATCTTTCTCCCGACTTGTAATGGTCTTTTTTTCCATTTTTTTCTTTAAAACATATTTATGCCCAAAAAACCTCCATGATTAAATTCACATAAATCCACAATGCATAATTCACTAATTTTATGCTAAACTTTTAATACTGAGTAATTGTTAGCAAAATATATATACAAACACACGGAGAAATCATAAAATAAAAAGTATGCCATTTTTTTTTCTTTCTAAGATTTGGATTTACTATTAAATCAACTGTGTAATATTCACCAACACATTCCCATGGAAAATACAACACATATTTAATATCATAATTAAATCGAGAATTTAATAGATGTACATAATTACTGTGTTGTCAATTAGTATAATAGCAATAGCGATTTACAATTCTTGCATTGTCTATTTAAAATTATTATTAAGTCACTGATTTAATGCACATGACAAAAAAACAGAAATTTGGATGGAAAAAGTTAGGCTTGCTTCTGAGAACAATTTTCAAAATAATGTATAAAAATCTTACTTGTCTATCTTCCATAGAACTTACTTTTATAATTCTTTAAAAATAATTTATTAAATTCTTAAAATAAAAATTTGAGTAACAAATCAACCAATCCCTTAATTTTTGTTTTACCCTTTTCTATTTCTAATTTTTATACTAGTATATCTCAACGATAAGAGTGGTTCAAAATTTTATAATATAAGGTCGTTTTCACCGCACATTAATTGTCAGCGAATCTGGATTTGTGCTTCATATATTAAGAAGAGGAGATAAGTACGCCCCTTGGAGTCTTCCAAAAGCCATTTTTGAGTTACCGGTGCTGTATACACACATATTACATACATACGCACACATATATATGTATATACGCGGGGACTAGAAGATGAAAGTCGTGAAATAAAGAGATTTGAAACATATATAATGGTGATCAAGAAATTGGAAATGTGCATAGAGATATTGAAAGTGTTCATAGAGTTCGTGGTCGTCTTCATTGAAGCTGTTGCTGTTGTTATCAATCAGAGATCATCAACTATCACTGTTCCTCTCCCCTATCTTGTTCTTCCTTAGTCATAATTTTATTTTATTTTTATTTTTTATTTTTATAGATTTATGGGTATGTGCCTGTATCTAATATGAATTGTATGGATTTCATTGAATGAGCATTTAAATTCGAGAATTTTGAGACCACCATTGTTTTGCAGTTGGTACATTTTATTTATTAAACATAAAATGATGTTGCTATGGCCAAAGTACTAATTTAATGCGATTTTAGTTTTATTTATGTCAGAGCATTGTCTGAGATGCTTGCAGTACTACTTTTTCTTTTTCTTTTTTTTTTTGGAGAAAATTTGAAGGCACCAATGGAGGAAGAACAAATTGGCTCCCAGAACATAGTAGGTGTTGTTTTGTGTGTATAGCAGGATAAGAACTTTAATTTACAAGGTATTTAATGATTTAAATTAAAGAGGATAAGAGTTGCATTTTTTTTCCTAAAATGGGTTGTGCACCAAAAATAAAAAGAAAAAAAGAAAGAGGGATTGACTAACAATGGGCATTCTTGATTTGTCTAGAATAGTGTTACTGAAATGGTTTCTCTATTAGACTATTACTGAAATTATGATCGTCACCCTCGCAATCTGTGCATTTTTTTATCATGGTTAAATTTTGAATATTGAAATTAACTGCAATCACTCTGTATTTTTATCTAGATTATGACTAGCCACTCGTAAGTCATATCCAAGAAAGTGCACATATCCACTGTTGATTAAAAAGGCTCCTCCATTTGAATTGTTATTGAGTGAATCCGGAATAAATCCAACAATGATTGTTGCTTCTTTTCTTAATTTTATATTTTGTTCTAGTGAAGCTTTATTGTAGTAGTTAATAACAACTTGAATGGAAAAACATTAATTTGTGTACAAAGACAGACACTTATATTTAAATACATTGGCAACGTAATAATAGATGGAATACACAAGTACCATTTTAATTCACTCTTAACACAACTTTTACAAATAACCAATCAAATGGTGAAACGATCGCACAACTGTCTGTTGTTTAGAAGCTCATCTTGAAGAGTGACTTTATATTCTCGAGCTAAAATTAATGGTAAGCACAAATAAAAAGATGTTAACGGTGAACTATCTAGTAGCCTTGGAACATTGGCGGAGGTGGGGAAGAGTATACAGCGCCCAAGGTTGGTGGGAGAATGAAGTCATCTGGTCCAGGCGGTGGTAAAATAACGGTCTGAGTAGGAGGAAGACTTACAGATTGTGCGGGTGTTGGTGGGACAAGAGATGGTTTAGGAGGAGATGAAACTGGTGTAGAAGTTGGTGGTGGTGGTGGTGGAAGTGATTGAACCGGTGGTGGGACAAGAGATGGCTTAGGAGGACCTGAAACTGGCGTAGAAGTTGGAGCTGGGACTGGAGATGGCGTAGTGGGTTTAGGAGGCACAGGAGTTGGTGTTAAAATTGGAGTTGGGGATGGAGATGGCTTAGGAGGTTTCTGGGGAGGAGAATTTGGTGTTCCAGCAGGAGTTGGGATTGGAGATGGTTTAGGAGGAGATGAGACTGGTGTTTGAGTAGGAGCAGGGATTGGAGATGGCTTAGGAGGTTTTTGAGGTGGAGAATTTGGTGTTTGAGCAGGGGTCGGGACTCGAGATGGTTTAGGTGGTGCTGAAGATGGTATATGAGTCGGAGCCGGGACTGGAGATGGCTTAGGAGGTTTTTGAGGTGGAGAAACGGGTGTTTGAGAAGGAGTCGGGACTGGAGATAGCTTAAGAGGTGCTGAAACTGGTGTATGAGTCGGAGCCGGGACTGGAGATGGCTTAGGAGGTTTCTGAGGAGGATTAACCGGAGTTCGAGTCGAAGCTGGGGCTGGGATAGGAAATAATTGAGGAGGTTTCTTGGAAGAACTTGGTGTTTTAGTAGGAGTTGGGACTGGGGATGGTGTAGGAGGTTTTTGAGGTGGAGAACTTAGTTTTGGAGCGGGAGTTGGGGCTGGAGATCGTTTAGGAGGAGAAGAAACTGGTGTTAAAGTTGGAGCTGGGAATGGAGATAGCTTAGGAGGTTTCTGTGGAGGCTGAATTGGTGTTCGAGTTGGAGATGGGCCAGGAGATGGTTTGATAGGTTTAGGGGGAGTTGAAATGGGTGTTTGAGTTGGAGCTGGGCCTGGCGATGCTTTGCCCGGTTTAGGTGGAGCCGAAGCTGGTGTTTGAGTCGGAGCTGGGCCTGGAGATGCTTTACCAGGTTTAGGAGGAGCCGAAACTAGTGTTTGAGTAGGAGCTGGGCCTGGAGATGCTTTGCCAGGTTTGGGGGGAGCTGAAACTGGTGTTCGAATCGGAGATGGGCCAGGAGATGCTTTAATAGGTTTAGGGGGAGATGAAATGGGTGTTTGAGTTGGAGCTGGGCCTGGAGATGTTTTTCCAGGTTTAGGGGGAGCTGAAACTGGTGTTTGAGTCGGAGCTGGGCCCGGAGATGATTTGCCAGGTTTAGGAGGAGCTGAAATTGGCGTTTGAGTCGGTGCTGGGCCTGGAGTTGCTTTCCCAGGTTTAGGAGGAACTGAAATTGGTGTTCGTGTCGGAGCTGGACCTGGAGATGCTTTGCCAGGTTTCGGAGGAGCTGAAACTGGTGTCAAAGACGGAGTCGGGATAGGAGATCGCTTTGGTGTGTGAATTGGTGGACTAGAAGTGGGAGGAGGAGTATAAGTCTTTGATGGTGTCGGAGGAGGTGATGTTTGGGATGAAGGAGTTGGCGGAATTGATGTTGGTGGTTTTGATGTGGGAGGTGGAGTATAACTCTTTGATGGTGTCGGAGGAGGTGATGGTTGGGATGATGGGGTTGACGGAGTTGATGTTGGTGGCTTTGATGTTGGAGGTGGATTGTAACCCGTTGATGGTGTTGGAGGAGGTGATGCGTGAGTGGAAGGAGTTGGCGGAGTTGATGTTGGTGGCTTGGATGTGGGAGGTGGAGAATAAGTGTTATATTCTTGAGGAGGAGGCGATACTTTAGATGAAGGGCTTGGTGGAGTTGAAGTGGGCGGCGGAGTATAACTCTTAGATGGGGTTGGACGAGGTGATGTTTGGGATGAAGGAGTTGGTGGAGTTAATGATGGTGGCTTGGATGTGGGAGGTGGAGTATAGCTTGTTGATGGCGTCGGAGAAGGTGGTGATTGGGATGAAGGGGTTGGTGGCTTTGATGTGGGGGGTGGAGTGTAAGTTGTTGACGGCGTCGGAGGAGGTGATGCTTCAGATGAAGGAGTTGGTGGAGTTGATGTTGGGGGCTTTGATGTGGGAGGTGGAATGTAACCTGTTGATGGTGTTGGAGGAGGTGATGCTTGGGATGATGG
>JAOTQH010000005.1:4787877-4798394 GCA_025631255.1 Cornus kousa | reverse complement strand
GAGTAGAAGTATGATATATGTGCATTATGGCTCTCAAATTTTATTTATTTACTTATTTATTTAATTAGGTTGGACATTAATTAAATACTAGATAGTAATGAAGAAAGAGCAATCTGTTTCATTGACTGGCAATTTGGCATAAAGGATTGCTTTGTGCTACGTTCTCTTAGTGCTCTCTTCTTTGACTTCCTCGTCTTTTTTCTAGGGAAAATTGGTGAGATGAGTTCATGAATTCCCAGTTCGCCTTGACATCCCAAATGAAAAATGAATGCTGCTCGGCGTCACCCAACATTTTCTTAACTACTACACACTTGTTAGGCTCGGTTTGTTTCGATGTAAAATATTTTCTTCAGAAAATATTCTCTTTTTTTAGGTAAAATATTTTCTTTTATTTTAAATTTTTGGTGTTTGGCAAAGGTCAAGGTCGAGTCCATCGGGTGAGCCGTGTAAAATAGCTTGCTAAATAGGTTTTTATATTTTTTTTCTTCCTAAATATTTTAGGACAAACACCATAAAACATAAAATAAAAAAATAAAAAGTATGCATTTGCTAATATTTTTGATAGACATGAAATGTGACAATATTTTGCAGGAAGTGACTTTTCTTCGACTTAAATTTACATTCTTGTTGTCCCGAACTTTTACCATTACAACAACCATGTTTTGGTATTTCAGATTTTTAGTTCAAAACTACCATTCATGCTTCCAACAAATAGTATATCAGCCAAATGGGGAATAAAATGGTACCACAGACCATCAAAGGTTCAGAACATTAAACCGGTCCTTTGCAATAATATTTCAAACATAATATTTTGGTACAAGTATTATTAACCAATAAGCATTATGACCACCAATATTAAATATTTTTGGAATTGGACAAAGTAGATATCATTTTAAAAAATCAAAACTAATTCCAGACTTGAAATTTCAATAGCGCTGGTAAGAAAATTATTACAGTTCTATATCGTCCAGCATAAAAAATACAAGCCAAGAAATATATGGTTAAACCTCATTTTCCCAAAATTTTAACAGAACATCGAAAAAATCTCATAGCATTGCTATTTTTGCAGCTTCTTTTTTTTTCTTTTTTTTCCTCCCTTTGCTCTCAGCATGTCAGCAACGACGCGAAGTCATTAATCAGCTCTATAGAAAGAAGGTTCATACTTGATAAGGATTTATAACCACACGTCTGTGAAATGGAACCAAGGTGATCACATGCCTCTCGAGACCATTGCTTAATCCAAGTCTCCCTTGCAAAAACTTACAGTACGTCTGTGAAGTAGGTGAATGTTTGCCCTAAATGGAGGGTATACCAGAAGGAGATTGAGGAGAGCCGGTTTCAAGTAGAAAACTCCTACTGCAATATGACCTAGATGTACTTGAAGACGAAGCAAGACATCTTCCATCCCCACTGTGAAAAATCACCTCACTCCTATGCATTTTCCCTTTACTAGTCCTTCTGCTCCCTTCAGTTCCTTCATACTCTTCATCTTGCACAGCTTCAACAAACCCACTGTGCATTGGGTCCGAACATTCGTACAGAAGCCTGAGGACCTGCTTAATTGAAGGTCTTGCCTTTCCTTCTCTCTGGGTGCACCATCTCACAATTGTTACTACTGTTTGAAGCTGATCCAAGTCATAGGAGTCACCGAGACTGGGGTCCACAAGCTCATGTAGTCTTGATTCTGATGTCATGAAAACTTGAGACCACTCTACCAAATTCTTGTTATCTTGTATTGCTCGTCTTGCAGTCACCAGCTCTAAGAGTACCACACCATAACTGTACACGTCGCTTTTCTCAGTAAGCTCTTGAGTGATCACATACTCGGGATCCATGTAACCTGAAAGTCATGCAAAGTTTCTCTCTCTTCAGAAGAAGTATGTAGAACTATTTTATGGTAAAATTCCGTTACTAACCTGGAGTGCCTCTGATATCAGTGCTAACCGGTTCAAAGGAAATGGAACCATTTTTTGAAGCATGTGCAAGGCCAAAATCTGCAACCTGGAAGACAAATTAAAGGTGAGACACAGGAATTGCTTCAAAGTATTGATCGGGTACTTGGATGTGCAGCTTTTATCAAACTGTCGCAAGAAAGAAATCATTTCAACTCAGCTAGTTTTGTTGGGTTAAAGAAGCAAAAGGTGAAGACTATTTCTAATATGTGAATCTCATAATGTCATTACAATAGTAGACTCCTGCAACATTTTCGAAATGTGTTTCAGGCCAAAGAATAAGAAACTGCTTCCAGTGACATTGTACTAATTTGGCATTCAAAACCAAATTTCTAGCAATTAGAACACCACCAAGCAGGCAAGAAGTGCATCCAATTGCGTAAATTACCTTTGCAACGAAATTATCATCCAGTAAAATGTTGCTGGACTTGATATCTCTATGGCACAGAGGAGGATCACAATAGAAATGGAGGTACTCCTGCATATGGAGATATCAAATTAGGAAGAAAAGGCAATTTCAGAAATTAGTAGATAAATAATAAGTACATTGAAAGTTCTGTATGTTACCAAAGCATTTGCCACATCAATGGCGATTTGAATTCTGCTACGCCAACTCAGAGGAGTTCTGCCTGGAGCTGCACAGATTGTGGCAATAAAGAACAAAATATAGACAAGCCAATTTGATTTATTAATTCCTTTTCTTTTTCCGGTTTTGAAGTGCACAAGCATCGCATCAGATCCCTTAGATGCAAATTCTACAAAAGTTTGAAACTTGGAAGGTTGCAAGAAAAATCTTCCGAAATTGCAGATCTTGTAGATTTGAAGGGATTTGAGTTCTTGACTACGGTGCCGTTTGATAACACAATTTGAATATTACTTAAAAAAATAAAGCTACATAAAATGAGGTGAATAAGTGAGAGTGGAATATTACTTAAAAAATAAAGTTACATAAAATGAGGTAAATAAGTGAGTGGAATATTACTTAAAAAATAAAGTTACACAAAATGAGGTAAATAAGTGAGAGTGGAATCACTTATCACTAAATGCGTAACACTTGTAATCAAAAAAAATCTCAATCTGCAATTACCACTTAGAAATCCAGCACTTAGATTCAACTCTTGAAATTTTTAGTACTTAATTTTCAGTTTTATCAAATAGCACCCACGTCATTAACACATTTTAATATTTTACATCCCTTGCTGAGGCACCAGATATGATGGAGTTGTGCCCTGTTAGGGCTCCAGATAGATGGAGTGTCTTCAACTTTAATTCCTTGTTCGGGTACGAAACATTTGTTCAAAATTCAATCAATGTCAGAAAGGAAAACCAAATTGTGCAATATATGTTCTTCTCAAAGGGAACAGCCAATGGGCCATAGCTTGTTAGATGTAACTTGAATGCACCATATTACATTTATCAGTTACTGATGTTTATATATAAGACATACATAATATATATGTACATACATGAAGATGTGTGTATATAATATATATATATATATATATATATTTGAATATCGTCGCTCTCACTCTGCTCCAGTAATCTTCATCACTTATGTTTTATATGTTGTCATTAGCAAAAGTTCTGTAGGCTTTCAATTAATGCATAAATTATGAGAGAGAGTTCCGGTGGAACTTTGGTGACTGAAAAGTAGATAGGCTGATTCCATATGAAATCAAAAGCAAAGACGCATTCTATTTCCATGTTGTGTTTCCAACCCCAAATCTTTTCTTACCTATTAAGGATTGGACTCCAGAAAAAATGAAATAAAAGATGAGATACATACTGTGAAGATGATCCTTTAAGCTTCCATTTGCCATATACTCGTACATGAGAAACCTGCCATTAAACAAGCAAAAGTATTTGGTTTTGCCAGCACATTAAGTTAGTCACATACACACATTATGCATGCATGAATAAACCACCTCTCATGTTTTGCAATGCAAAAGCCACGTAGTGCAACAAGATGACGATGATGCAGTCTAGCAAGAAGTTCTATTTCTCTGCAGAATTCATCCTCTGCCTGCTCTGAAACTTTGTTCATTCGCTTCACTGCTGCCAATAAACCATCACTAAACTGAGCTTTGTATACAGTTCCAAATCCCCCTTGTCCAATGATAGTGTTGAAGTTGTTTGTAGCCTTCTTCGTCTCCTTATAGCTGAATTTTTGGAACATAAACGAAGGACCTGCATACAGTTCAAATTTCCCACCCCAAAAGATGTACAAGGCAAAACATTACACCTTTTGTATGCCAGAACCAAGAGAGCACATAACCAGAAAGTTATCAGAATTGTACCTTCCTGAAATTTTCTACTAGGCTGAGGGAAGGCTTTTGAAGAGCTCTTGTCAATGGTCTCAGAACCCTCTAGCTCCCTGCTTTTCCTATGGATAAGAAATATCAAGACTACCAGCATCGTAACAGCAACTGCTGTAATTGCTATGCCAATGACTGGAATCAATGTGAGATGGTAGCGATGGTGACTTTTACTAAGTGGTGCATTCAAGGAGAGCTGGCGGGGGCTATCCGCAACCAATGGACTTGGTGATGCCTTAGGTGAAAGCAAAGCTGGGGGTGGCTCTGAAACTAGCATCACAAATGCAACAAAACAGTTCACCATATAAGTTTATAGAAAAATTAATGTTATTCACGAATATCTATTTTTTTTATAAGAGTTATTCACGAATATCTATTATGATGACCACAAGACAAACAAGACAGGTAAAATGCAGTAACTAACAAAAGAGTTTCAGAAAAGTAATGAAAATGATTATTCCATCATATATCCTAATATATAAACTTAGTGCATTTGAAACCAAAATAAAAATAGAAAATAAAAATAAAAATTTCCAAGTCAGGTTGAAAGAAAACCAGGGCAAACTAATGGTGGAATAGGAACATCTTTTGTTTCTTAGCAAGAAAAAGTTGGCATACTGAATGGGCCCTAATCAGTCATTCACCAGTCTTATGACAAATAAATTTTCCAAATAATTTGTCATCACAAAAGGAGGGCATTGGCCAATCCTTCTGGCAAGATATCTAAAACCAAAAGACTTCAAAGTACTTTCTGCAAGAAAAGAGGAACAGAATTTGAGGAAGTAGACTGATCTATTGATGCCGAAACAACATCCTAAGAGTATTATTTAAGGAAATTATATATATCATAAAGACAGAACGATAGAAGGGACTTCAACACAACAAGGAGATATGGATGATAGATCCAACATGACACATGGCTTGATCTGAAGGGATACATTGCAAAATTTAAGAGGCAGAGATGTCCCTTACGACTTCGGCAAATGAGAAATGATAGCAAATGGCATCACATGATGTGAGTGAGCCTCAAGGCCCAAACTAAGCATGTCAACTACCCCAGACCTAAAAGACCTGGTAGCCCATGAATGAGGGCCAAAGGCCATTAGTATTAGACTTTGTTAATCAAGGCTGTTGGGAGGGGTGAACTGGGTATTTCTCAAAGTGGTCGCCCACATACATGAATCCGCATACTCACGCTTGATAGCCAAACTTAAAATATTTTTTGTATAAAAGTTATATTATATATGAAAAATAAATAAAAATATGGATGTGACATGAAATTTGTAACTTATATACCATATAGTTACCCATCACATAAAGAATGACAAAAGGACAAAATTATATATATGTATACACTTGTTTGTGTATTTAGGTATCCGTACACGTAATTTAATTACTCCTCTCCCACTATTGTACCCACTCATCCAATAAAACTTTTCAATATCTTTTATCTTTTCAATCACAATCAAACTTTATAGAAATTTATATGAATATTTAATTTGATTTTTCTAAAAATTATAGTTTTTTCCACGGTAAAAGAAAGTTTTATCCAATATTCAAGATTCATTAGCAATGTGTTTCCATGTCCAAGAAGAGTCTCATGTGTCCAAAATTAAGAACTTAGTTTTTATATTATGAATACGTTCACCACGTGTCGGACGCTTAGTTTGGAATTTTCTGAGAAGTATCAGTGTTCGACATGTGTCTAACATGGACACGACGACTCCTTACCCGTTCTTCTTAGCAAGCTAAAATAATAAACTGGCACGTGGTTTCAACAGCCAGTTTTAGGAAGCACGAGAACAAGCCGCACCAATACAAAGCTCCAACATCTTACGATGTAACGCCACCCAAAAATTATCAAATATTCCCTCCCTCCCACACAAAAGTGTCCCTTCTTGGGAACCTAATTTTTTAAATAATGTTTTCTTATTATTGTGGTAGGGAATGAATTTCCAAATGTACCCTTCTATGGTGGGTCCACATGGCGTCATTGCTTTTATAATTTCAAGGCAAGGAGGGTAAATTAGGAATATAAATATTTAAAAAATAGTACATTTTTTAATTGGAACAATTATTTTGGGCTAGCCAAAAATTGAAAGGCAGACACTTTTTGTGGGATGGAGGGAGTAGCAAAATAGACTGAAGATACCTTTCAAAAACAAATGGACTGAAGATATTGCCATCTATTCAGAAACCTAGCCCATTGAAGAATGTTAGGGACTCTCGCCCAGTATAAAGACAATGTGTTGTTCATGTTAGCAGACATGAAACAAACCCCAAGAACTAAATCTGCATGAGCTCTACAATAGTTTTATGTATGCCAGCATCAACAAAGGGAATATCACAACCTTCATTTCTATGCAGTGAAAGCTACAAATAAGAGGTTCTGAATAGGGAGAACTTTAGCAGGTTGAGAAAGGAGGAGCCGAAGGTATCCATTATATTGTTGTACATGTCAGCAAACAGCTGCTTACACATGGTCCAACCATTTTAAAGCTCATATGACATTTCCGTGACACCAATTTGTTGCCGTCAATAACCGTTTCTTGTACTGAGGGCTTTTTCTGGTAATTCATTTGATCACTTTCCCTTCCTTCCTGGGCTCTCCTCAGAATGGTTACTGGACAAGGGCAGTGTTGTCTAGACACTCATAACATGGATTCCCCAGAGGTTATGTGGTTTTAAGCTACTAATGAACAGTCACTCAGTATATGGTATGGCCATCACTTACACAACAGGTGTGACAACTGACATTTCAATTTTAGTTCCTCTGCTCGTATGTATGATACCTATATTTAAGATTGTAATACTTAATTCTTCTATTTAGGATGGTATATAAAGTGATGTCCCCATTGAATATCCTCTTCAAGTGGGAATGAGGGCATTGGTGGAACTCATAAGAAATTGATCATAGAGATTTCCTCAATCCAACATCTTCCCTAGGAGACTGAGGTTGCTCGAGAATAACTCAACGTCAAACTTCTAGCATTCAGTATCTGTCAACTCTGTGACTTCTTTTTGTTTTAAACTTCTCAAAATTTCCCTAAGAACATATGCACATTGATCAATCTGCGAAGATTTCCTCCCTATTTCATCAATAAATGAAAAGACAAGAGGCTAAGGTGCTAAGCAACCAGCACACTAAATAATAATAATAATAATAATAATAATAATAATATATTTATTTATTATTATTGTGGTACCGAATGTTGGGCAGCTAGGAAACAACATTTGCATAAAGTGCGCGGCAAAAATGCGAATGTTGAGATGAATGTGTGGTAAGGCTAGAAAGGACATAATTAGAAATGATCACATTCGGGAGATGGTTGGAGTAGCACCAATTGGAGATAAAATGAGAGGAAATCGGTTACGATAGTTTGGACATGTGCAAAGAAGACCTTTAAGTGCTCCAGTTAGGAAAAGTGACATAGTCCACATTGAGGGTAATACTAGGAGAAGAGGAAGACCAAAGTTAACGTGGGTAGAGTTAGTAAAGAAAGATGTCATGTGGATTGGACTGAAACTATGGCCTTATATAGAGTGGAATAGAAACATGGGATTTATGTAGCTGACCCCAAGGTCCCCAAGTTGTTGTAAATAATAGTAGTAAAAAAATTGACAAACAAGAAACATGCAGTGATAAAGGTAACAGCCAATCTAACTTCACCATGTTCCTGAAGACTTTGCTCTCATCTCATCAAGATTAGACTACAGCCCCACTTTCTACATAGTCTATTGTCTCCTTAACACTATTTTCTATTACCCTTATACTGAGTACAAAGTTCATCGTATAGAAACAACCAAAATCATGTCCATCAGACCCACAAAACAAAAAATATGTAGATTACAGTTGATTCTTCTACAAATTTCAGAATGTGTCTTACTTTCTTATATAGAAAATTCAATGATATAAGTACAACTGAGATATAAAATATGAAGACAATAAGTAACTCAAAGAAGAGAGAGAATTACTAAGGGTAAGAGCCTGATGTATGGAACGCTTAATACGAAATAATCCCATAATTTTTCAGATCCAGTCATACCTGGAAGAGTAATAAGTTCTTGAACCCCAAAGAAGCAGCTTGCAATGTCAACAGCTGACACATTGTCAACTTGGCTGGCAAGTGTAGCAAAGGTTGCATCCCTGCAAGTACTCAATGTTGTATTATTTCCTGCTCCTATTAGATTGCGAAGATATACAATACCAGCATTTAAACATTTTCTGCAATTGCTTTCTACTGACAATGGCACTTTACAATTTTTGGAGACATTCCCAAATTTTGGAGAGTGCAGCATCTGTGTAACAGTTGTTCTACCCTTACACTCATAATTAACAGTAATTTTCGTTCCAAACCCACAGAAAACTGTTGCGTTTCGTGATACTCCATACAGTTCTAAGGTTTTTGATATAGAATGGAGGCATATCTCAGATAAATCTGAAGTAACCCCCAGATTGCTTGTTGCATTTGTATAGCGAGCAATAGAAACTGCAATGAAGGCATTAATGTACCGACAACACTTCCCTCTGTCTTCTTTATTGGCGCAGGCAGAGGCAGCTAGAGTAAAATTTGTCCCACTCAAATCTAAGGGGCAATCTGCACAAATAGACGACAAAAATATCAGTTATGAGATTGACAATTTTCCCCCTAAAAAGACATCATTAGCAACATGGAAACTGGTTAATTACCCAATTAACAAGCGCACATTGTAAATGTTACTAATAAAGGTTTATGTAATAATCAGACTGACTTTTCTTCAACTTTATAATGATAATTATGTAAAAGACATTCAGTAATTCTAGTACTAGTTGTGGCCAGGAAATATAAGAGGAAATGCACTGTAAAAGGAAAATCCAAATTTAGCGCTCCTTTTACCGTGTTGGAGTGTCAAACACATACAAGCTTAGCATGCTTTGCCATGTATGCATGTAAGGCAACATCACTGTATGAGTGGCACACTGTAATCCACTATTGTTATAAAGGAGTTTGTTCTGAAATCAATATAAAGAATGCCTAGTATATATGTAGAATAACGCAACTGTATTAACTAAAATCAACAAAGTCTTTTTCCAACTAATTGGAGTTGGCTACATAATCCAACTTGGCCATTCCACTCTCTCCAAGGCCAAAATCTCAATCCACAAAATATCATATATTTCCTTGCTATCTCAGCTCATGCTACTCTTGATATTTCCCTTCCTCTGGCACCCATCAGCATGGACCACATTACTCTTGCTCACAAGTGCACTTCTTGGTCTCCATTGCACATTTCATAAGGAAAATTATAAGAGTAGTATCATTTTTTATTGGTAGGTGAGTTGTATCAATTGAAGCATGGATAAGTATAGGACATTGGTTTTATTTAATTGGTCGAATTGATAATCAGAAGCAATTTGTTCATTGCTTCAAATAGAAACTTTAAAAATTATTGGGAGCCTGGTTTATTACTACAGTGCAGGGAGTTAGAGAAGGCGGATTTTGACAAAGGAAATGGTGTTAGAGGGAAGAAAGTAGGGTTTAAGGTGGAAGGTTGATAAGACTAGAAAGTTTTGGGTGAGCTCATACAATAGGGTGCGGAGTGCAAAGGGTTGATTTCCCTTCTAAGGTTTCACTTTCTGTTTTATCAGCTACACTAAACAACCATATCAAATTCTTTCTAATAACAACAAGATTTGAACATTAAACCCAACACACCTTGTCAAAACAAAGAAGAGACTATTCAGTGGTGCAAGCTATAGAAGGAAGTTTTAGTTTTCTCTTAGCAATGTAACAAGTGAACTTATAAATCATTGAATTGAGATTGATGGTGAACGCAAGGCTCAACTCTTTTTCTTTTTAATTTCATACCCAACACAATAGAATTTATAACACAAGCACAAACTAAAGAAACAAAAGAAGCGCCCTAAACTTTTGTTAAGCTAAAATTATCCTTATAGATATATACATACATACATTCATGCATACACAACATTACAAATTATTTGCACAACTCTTATAGATATATACATACAACATTACAAATTATTGACAACCAATGTCCAGTTCAAGAATCACCAAATGTAAACCTCATAACTCCAAAAGATCAAAAAATCATAAATTATGTGAATGCCCACTGAAATAAAAACAGAAAAATTGAGAGAAGTAGAGAACAGATCAAACTCATAACCATATTTAACGATTTCATCCAAGAATTACCCCCAAAAGGCACATCAAAAGAGAGGGAAAAGCAAATGAGAGACGAATATACA
>JAOTQH010000005.1:4730697-4746099 GCA_025631255.1 Cornus kousa | reverse complement strand
GTCCTGGGACCTTCAAGGCTATTCGTCTTTGCTCTTTGCTACTTTTAATAACTTACCCATCAATTTTTAGCAAGTTATTTTACATACCCCACCTAACAGACTCGACCTCAACCTCGACCTAGACCTTTCTAAATTCAGACCGCTAATTTGGTGCTCCAAATTAACGAAAGATATAGCATCATTAAGATCCATTTTGGTTTTGGTTTCCTTTTTAGTTCTGTTATTTATTTTCGTAAATCCCTAGCCGGAATCGAAGCGCACTTGATGATGGTACCCTTGTCACATTCGATGAGCTCCGATTGGCCGAACCGGTCGAACGGCATCCACAGCCTCAGTCGGATATTTGTTGGAAGAAAGTGAATGAGAGTTTTTGTGATTTTTTTTACCAATATATCCTCATTATATAAAAGGAAAAGTCAAAATTGGTATTTTACATTTTTAGGTAATTATTCACTCTTTCCTTCTTATCTTCCGCCCAATTTTGGGCCAATAAGAAAACTTAAACCAATGAGGATGCTTCATTTTTCCTTACTTCCTCCCTTTTTTCCCTTACTTCCAATCAAACAAGAGAATGTTGGTTACTTGGGTCTGCTTGGTTTGTAACTCTGGAAATAATTTTTTGTTTCAGTTATTGAAAACAAAAAATTGCACAAAAACTCTGCTTAGTTCAATTTTTTGAAACTCAATTAAAAAAATGTCTATTTTCGGATAATTATAAAATAGTATTATCTGAAACAGTTTTATGTTTTATGAGTTATTGAGAACAATTGTCAAAGTTACAAACTAAGTTTGGTTCAGTTTTTAGAAAACTCAGTTATAAAAATGTCTTTCAGAAAACTGTCTTTTATAATTCTGTTAAAATGTTTTTCTGTTTTCTCAATTGTGAGAATTATTTTCAAAGTTACAAATCAAGTAAGCCCTCAATCCATTCCTCAACTCTTCTATCCTTTCTCAATCCATCCCTCAAACCAAACATAACATGAGTAAGATGAGAGTGAATTAATTTTAAGTAACAGTAACATTTTTCCTAAAAGATAAAATATTCTCAATTTGTAATTATCATTTAAATTTAATTTAAATTTTTTTCAGAAAAGGAAAAAGTTACAAAACAGGCTCATAATCAGAAATTAACAAACATGTCATAGGTTATATTCAACAATTAAAAAAAGATCCGGACTTCTAAGCAAATACACTAATTTCAATTCGGGGGATTTTACTATCTATTGATTGCTTAGCGCACACAGAGACACACAGAGAGAAGAAGAAGAAGAGGAAGAGGAAGAAAACGACGACTAAACACTGCCTCCGTTACAACCGTAACCATTTCTGCCGCTAACTCATCTACTCCGTGCTCTGCTTCCATAAGGTTTTAATACAGACTCTTCTTTTTTTCTCCTTATTTGTGACTATTTGTGTCAATGCATATATATATACACACACCTACACAATATACATACACACACACACACATATATATATATGTATATCCACTTGTATATGCATATTTTATCGCACATGATTTCCAGAACTGGTAAGGGTTGCAGATCGAAATATGAATTGATGGAATTCACTCCCTCCAAAACGTCGTCTTTGGATTGGGTTTTTTCCCCCTTTATTCGTTTCGTGCGAGGATTGACGATGTTTTGCTTAGTACATTAATTTATGTGCAATATGTAATTTGTGCGAATTACTTGTGAAAATCATCACTGGAAGTGATTTGATTGGCATCCAACCTGAGATGGAAATTCTATAATTATCTGATTTGTGCAGTTGTTAGTGTCATGTTTAATGATTTAAATATTGCAACATCACAAATATGGTATAAAAGAATAATAACATCATTATTCATTTGTTTTCATTTATTTGGAAGCATGTAATCGGAGCCTTGGAATTGGAATTGGTGATCCTTGCCAATTCCATCATATCAAACATAGTTTTATTGATAAGGTTTATCTGATCTCGTTCTTTGCACTCATGTCTAGACACAATAGAATTGGACTTCTTATATCTATTCAAGACTTAAATTTTCATGTAGATTTTGTTAGTTTGCCCTCTAGGTGTTTTTGGTATTAAAGAGGCTATTATAAAAACCTTCTTGCAGCTGCAATTGTTAAAAGAATAAGCTTTTCACTATGGATATAATTTATAAATTTTTAAAAAAAGAAGAAAAAGTTGATGCCATTTTCTGTAACCACCAATTTTTTAGCAGTGTCCTTTTGTTGTACCTTGGTTACTGGTTCACTTCTTTATGACCCATTGAACACTTTCTTGTCCTTCAATATATATATATATTATGTTATGTGATAATTTACCAATTTAAAGGTTGGAGTGTGATGCAAGGATTTACATCCTCTCTTATGGCTTCCATTATATTATTATTTTTTTCTTATTTATTTTTTTTTATTTTTTATTTTTAACTTCTGAAATTATAATGTTATCGAGTTTGTTGGTATCTCTACATTGCCATCCAATTCATGAACAGAAAATCTTGGTGAAATTTCTTTAGAAAGATCGCTTCACTTGTTAGGCCCCTACTTGGTGCAGTCCATACGACCATCATGCTGCTCATTACTCATCATGCACTTCTGCTGTCACTAATTTGTGTCACAAGAGGATGTTTCAAAATGGAATATGAAAACCTGTTTAGTGAGCGATATGTGTTCTCACCTTTTCTAAATTATTATTATTATTTTTTCCTAGTTACCTTTTCTAAATTATTAATGTTTCACCTTTCCCGACTGTGCGAGTCGAAACATTTCCTCATCTGACTTGGATCTCCTTTCTTTTGATTAATTTTGACGAGTTATGAAAGATTCAAGACAAACTGAATTGCAAGAAATACATTTGAACTCAATAAATTATGTTACATTGATTCCTTCAATAATGAAGTAAAGCTATTTAAAAAATTCAGTATAATTCACATTGAACTTTTGAAAATAGTTGGAATAAAAATCATACGCTCTTTTTTTTTTTTGTTTTTTGTTTTTGGAGTCAGCTCTTTCTCTGGTATACATATTTCATGTTTCACCCTGTATGAGGAGAGGGCCAATTGTTATAACTGCTTACAAGAAATTTTATTTGTAACCCTGAGTTTATTAGATAAAGATATTGCGTAATTCATACCCTCTTGTACAGGTTTAATTATTTAGAATGCTCTCATATTGAATTATCTTCTACTGGTAACTGGTCAGGTTCCACCAGCTTTAGTATCATCTTTCTGTTGGTGGCTACTTGGTGACATAATATTAATTTCAAATTTGTCCCATCATTTTATATGCTTTTGCATCTAAAGGAACTTATGAAATTCTCTTTAACACATGTACCTGTCGATGAATTTGTTTATTGGACTGTCTAGGGAACACATGCATTTGGAAATGTTCCAGTGTTTCTCACATAATGTCATACTTTATTTTGGGCATAACTGCCACCATGGCACTATTTTGTTTTTGTAATTTTTTATTTAAAAATTTTTCCTTGGTGGAAGGAAAGCTGTGGAATTCACCAATGATTTTTCACTACAAGCGGTAGAAACCAAGAGGCATCAATATTGTGGTTTTCAATGGCTTTTTTGTTTTTGGTTGTTGATGTTGAAAATAGACATTTATGTGTGTACTTTTTTACATTCTCTCTCTAGTTTTTTATTTTATATAATAATATATAGTTGTGTATATATATATTTGATGTTGTTGTAATTGCAAGTAAGCTATAGTGACATCTCATATATTGGGTTAAATACTTCTTTGGCTGTTGCTGATACCTCTTGGGTGGCAGTATGGATTCAGGATCTGCTGATTCACCAGCTCCACCGCCTATAAAAAGTCATGATGCAGAAGCTTCTGCTGTCACAGATTTTGGGCAAAATAATTCTGCGAATGATGCACCATCTAAGCTATCAGCTTCTAGCATATCCTCATGGGCCAAAAATTTAAAAATTTCCCCCTCATTTGCGGGCACGCAAGATGAGTCACCATCTGGAAATGCAGGAAAATCAACCTTTGCTCGTTTTACTAGTGGGATTGGATTGCGCTTGTCTCCAAACTCTCCTCGGCCAGATGAAAGTGCTGATGGACCTTCAACACCAACACAACCTGGATTTCTTGGAACACTAACAAAAGGATTAGTCGACTCATCTAAGAGTGCAGTGAAGGCTGTGCAGGTCAAGGCTCGACATGTTGTATCCCAGAACAAAAGAAGATACCAGGTAATTTACTTATTGTGCTACTACTGTGATTTTATTTTGCTTATTTGTTACTTTTATCTTAAAGATTATGAACTGCAATCAACACCCTTGAGGAGAAACAACAAAAAGCAAGCAGATTGCAGTTCTTTTTTAAGATTCCAACAGTTCTCAGATGTAGATGCATGCACACGTAGGCTTGAACTTAATTGCTATTATCCATGTAGTCCTCATAGGGACGCCATTTGATAGCTTTATGCTTGCATTTGGACCACACAGCCCAAGTGCCCTATAAATATTTGCTATTGTCGATTTTAATGGGCTAATGTAATTTAATTGTATGCTCTGAACCCCAGAAGCATCCTTGGGCCTGACTCCTGAAAGTACTTCCTTATTTCTCGTCTTTATTTTTACACGTCTTCATCTCTCAGAGTATAGAACATGTCCCTTTTAACCATTGTTTATTTTATTAATCTTACTAATGATGCAATCCAAACAGAGAGAGCCACCTGGAGGTTTGTTCAAATATCCATAACGCTTTCCATCAAAACTGAATTTATAAAACCCCATAAAGGACTCCACAATACAGTTTCACCAACCATCTTGACTTTGTGGCAGTCCGTCCCTCTCACTCTCTCTCTTCTTTTGCAATAAACATGCCATCCAAGAATAGATCATTCTCACCACTATTTCAATTTCTTATCATGGACCAGCCTACAAACATTAATCCTGTTCTAGAGTACAGGAGATGATCTGACACCATTGCCTTCCTAGTTCCCTATCAATAGCAATCCCAAACAATCTAGGCCTCTAGAGAAAGCAAATGCCCATCCAAAATATGGCCTTCCACCCAGAAAAGCATTATGCGAATCCAAACGAGCTTCCTCAATCATGCTACCACTTAGAAATAACTAAAATTAAGATTATGTGGCAAGTTGTACAATCGAATTGCTGCCAATATGCCACTGTATTTTGAGTATGAATATGCTACTGAATATGAAGGTATAACTTTTATAAACTTTGAATTATACAAATTTTGTTGTAGATTTCTACCATATTGAATCTTTTGATAGAGGTTTTTGATTGCTGAGTACACAACTCTGATTTCCCTGAAATACGGGTATGGGACCCAAGAAGCACTTTTTGGGTGCACCAAACACTCCCATAAGTTATTGAGGGCCTAAAACATCCAAAAAGCTGGGTTAAAATATGCCGCCAGAACCCTTGGCACATTCCTGCAAACTCTATACCTGGTTCCTAAGCATTTCTAGATATGCTTTGCAAACTTTGCATGCATGTAATTGTCTTCCCAGTTTTGCATAAGGATAACCGCTTGGACTCCATCCTCCCATTGGTCCCTTTGCTCAATTATCAGTGCTAACAGGATAAGCAAAGAAAGGCATTCGTTCAGATCATGTAGGTGGTGGTGTACCCCCAAATT
This sequence comes from Cornus kousa, assembly GCA_025631255.1. Taxonomy (NCBI): domain Eukaryota; kingdom Viridiplantae; phylum Streptophyta; class Magnoliopsida; order Cornales; family Cornaceae; genus Cornus; species Cornus kousa. Next base: position 4,740,481 of record JAOTQH010000005.1, on the reverse strand, counting down.
CCAAAGGTACTGGGAGAGGACTACCCAAAACCCCTAGGTGAATCCAACTCCAAAACTAAACAACTGAGATCAGAATATCATTTTTTATTGATTTCGTTAAAACCCTCATGACCTATTGCATGTGTGATCACTAAACTTATCAATCTTGCATACCAGAAAAACTGTAGGTGTTACCGGTGTTCATATTTTCATCAATATATTTAGATCATTTATTTATCAATGTGTAACAGTGACTATCCCTGTTTTTTAGGAAGGAGGATTTGATTTAGATATGACATACATCACAGAGAATATAATTGCTATGGGGTTTCCTGCTGGTGATATGAGTTCTGGGTTTTTTGGATATGTAGAGGTAAGCAATTTAAAACAGTCTGCGGCCGAACTTTGCTCATACTAGTTCAGTTATGGTACCAATGTTTAACCAATTTGAAAATGTGATGCAGGGGTTCTACCGAAACCACATGGAAGAAGTTATTAAGTTCTTTGAAACCCATCACAAGGTAATGACATTTCTTCATATATGCATACACACATCTCTAAATATTTCCTCTGAATGGTAGTAGCATTATAATTCTAGAATCATGATTCTTACCACTTCTGTTTTACTATTTATATCAGAACTTTCAATGTTGGAAATGTTGATATGGCTATCCACTTGTTTATTTTGAACTATGTCACGATTATCGTTTAGAAAAAAGAGTGGGTAAATTACACTCACACCCTCTGAGGCTTGCCCTATCTACACTGTGTATAATTTGGAGAAACCCACATTCACACTCCTTGTGGTTTGACCTTTGATTACACTCAACCCCCAACTATCTTCCGTCAGTCAGAAAAGTACTCCGACACCATGCAAATGCCCATTTTACCCCTTGACTTGGTGAAAGGACCTATGACCTTACTTTCTCACTTGAAATGACTAATTTATCCCTTGAAAACTTTCATATATGGACAAATATAACCTTTTTACATTGTACATAAGTTTTCTATACTCTCTCCAAACTTACAAATTAATGCCAATTTCAAATTAGCAAATTACTGCTAAAAATTTTAAAAATTTGAAAATGTAAATTACATATGCTGTAAATTTTAGTAATTAAAAATTTAATATATATGTCAAATATAACTGATATAATCCATAGTTTTTCATGAAATATTCAATTATATATTAAAATAAAATTTACTGATAAACATTTTATTCTCTAAAATTTGCAAATTATATAATTTGCACATGCACATTAAAAAATATATAATTAAAGATTATATATATGAAAAAATAAATATGAATTTATTAGATTAAAATGAACATTGAATATATATTTTAGTATATTACAAAACTATTATATATTAATACATACCTATTTATGCATACAACACATATATTGCATTGCCATACAATCATACACCGCCATATATTCTCCCCAAGGAATCCAATTTTCACTTTGTAGCAACGAGGCTATGGCGGTGAAGTCAATGGGGAAGGATTGTTTCTCGAGTGGAGAGAGAGGGTGGGCGGTGGTCCGTTGAGTGAGAGACAGAAACAGTGGCCGTGGTGGAGAGAGAGAGATGAGCGGCGATAGTGGTCGGGTGGAGAGAGAGAGTGGGTGGGCATTGGACTGGGGTGGGAGAGAGAGTGAAAAAGATGGTGGGTCGGCTGAGAGGGGATGGGGGTAGGTGAGGGTGTGGCTGAGAATAAAATGGGGGCAACTTCGTAATTTCCAACTGAATCCTGTATGATTAAAAAGATGATATTCTTGAAGGGCAAGAGTGTAATTTCACGTAGAAAGTTAACTGCCATTACTGACACAAGTCTGATATGGGTTGTGAGTGTAGGTTTTGCCAAACTACACATATGAGTGTAGTTAGGGTAATTCTCAGGGGGGGTGAGTGCAATTTACCCACAAAAAAAAAAAGAAAATGGAAGAAGATATTTTATCTAATTAGTTGCATTGAGTGTTTTTCATTTGGGTTAATTACGTTGATATCAATTAGTTTTCCCTAACTACAGACGCATAATGAGTTCGGCAATAATACATTGAACCCCGTCAGAGTTAACTGGCTAAACAACCATAGATGGCTTGTGTGAAATAACTTTGTTACCCTCAATTGTTTTTAATAGTTTTTTCAATAAAAACATAAAAATTCAACATAAGTTTAAAGATTACTAATTTAATATAGTTTTTGCTACACAGTAACTAGGGCTTGTTCCATCCAATCACACTGTGCGCGCTAAACACCTAACATACCATTATTCATATCCACATGACATGGATATGAAGGGTAATCAGTCCACCTACCTACATCCTATATTATAATGCTGGCAATGTCATAATCTTCACATTGTTTCTAGGCTTTTTAAGTCTTTACAGCCAAACGAAGGCAAATCCTGTAGTTTAGAAAATTTCACCTAACAGTCCAGCAGCGAATTAATAGGAGGGATAATCTGAAATCATGAGTCAAACCTCAAGAGTGGTCTTTGGGCATTTTGCCAAAATCTACATGAGTCTGTTATTTGGCCAAACCACAAGAAAGACCTGTCTAATTTACCCTTTTCATTTTTGTTTCTTATGAGCTTAATGAGGCTATGTCAAGCATTTTTCTACTTTTGTTTTAAGTTTATTTCTTAGGAGCTTGATGAGACTATGCCAAAGATTTTCTGCTTCTATTTATAGGTGACGGTTGTGGATTACCTTCCGTGATAGTTGACTGAAAATAAATTAGATCATCTATCTGCAAGTAAATTTCTTTTGCTTGTGTTTTGTTTTAAGTGTATTTTTATGACCACTTAATGCATGTTATCGTGGGTAATTTAAGTTCTGCTCAGTGCAAGAAGAAGGATGGCCAGAACAACTCATCTGTAATTTTTCTCGAGTTCCAGTCATGTCTATATTCTCAAATGTTAAAGCTTCACTCCTTATATCTGTTATAAACTTATATTAAAGCTTCACTCCTTATATCTGTTATAAACTTATATTAAAGCTTTACTTCTTGATGGTCTAGAAACCAAGCAACAATTTTGGCACTTTCCGTCCTCTGGATTCCAGATCTTTCTATACATTGTCACGTATTACTCTTTTGGTGCCTTTTCCAGATTTATAAACTGCCTTCTGTCGATATAAAGATTGCCTGGCATGGTTTTCCATTGTGCATGCAAAGGCTTATGCAATAGTCAGAACACAGAGAACCTAATGTATTTGTGGATAAAGTAACTAGGTCTTACTGTCTTAGAATGAACTGTATAGAAAGAAGAGGTGGTAGAGGAATGAATGTGAGGAGAAAGAAGAATGTGGCAAAGCTTGGTTGCTTAAAATCCGTTACACAGTAACTATTAGTCTAGAATCTAGATCCCTTGAGATTTTTGTGGGCTTTCTTAGGCATTTCAGTTTTGGACTGGAACTTGGGCGGACTAACCCGACTCCAACCCGAAAATTTTCCTGCTTGGGCAATGTTATTTGGAATTCGGTTCGGGCTTGTGCTGAAAAGAGGAAGCCAAATTCATTTTGCACTGGGCTGAGGTTCATGTGTTGGGTAACCCGAAGCCCAACCCAAAACCATCCTTAATATGCTAACCTGAGGAACCTGGTAAGATGTAATATATATATCTATATATATAATATTTGTATTGCTTGCTTTTGATAGGTAGTTTGTAATATTTGTATTTCTTGCATCGAGTTCAATATTTTTGTCAACTGTTGTGTTGAAGTATGATACTAGCATACTTATCAAAAAAAAGAAAAAGTATGATACTAGCATGGTTGTCTCACATTAGTTTTTTAGTGTGGAGATTGGCCATATGGGCAACTTGAGTTGTGAACCCAAATTCAACTGAGTTTAAAAATCAAGGGATGGGTTGGGTAAGGGTTGGGTTAGGTTGAACATTTCACACGTCGGGGTGAGCCTGAGTTGTACCTCTAACCTGCCCAACCTGCCTGAGTTGCTGCCCTATTTCAGTCTGTGTTCTGTGCTCTTTAAGATGAGGATGTGATTTTTTTTTTTTTTGGTGAAGGCTGCTGTTTGTTCATGTTATTGAAAGGAGCTCCCTATGTTGGCCCTTCTTTCTTGGCACATTGTTCTCGTTCTTGTTTGCTGATGGTTTTGGGGCAGCTGTTGTTGCATCTTGGTGGTAGGAGAATGTTTTGATACGAATATGATCAGTCTAGCCGATTCTTAAGGGGATAGATATTATTTTACCTTTGTTATTGCCCAGTCATTGATCAAATCCTGATGGAAATATGGTCAATTTTACCTTGATTTGTGATCAAATTTGTCAATTTTGTTTTGTTTCATTTCGTCTTGTTTTGGACAAGAATTGGAATGGTGAACCACTCGTTTTACTTTTGGGCCATTTGCGGTCTATTTCAGCCGGTTTTAGTTCATATGGCCATTGCAGGTTTTTCCTGTCCATGTTGATTTCGACTGATTGTGGACAAGGGATTCAGTCTTTGTATTTAGACAAGTGGGCCCAAATAGTTGGTACAAGTGTATTGTCAGGAAAAAAAAAAAAAGAAGGAAAAAGAGTTGGCATAAGCTTTGTTGAGATGTTGATCGGATTATATCAGCTTTCACTATATTATAATTTTGTGGACTAGTTAGGATTTAAATCCGATCTCTGAAAAAGTGTTGCTCAGTATTCTTTAATGTCATTTTCAGTAGAAATGGAAACAACAGTCTGTTATTAACATCTAATTTACATTGTGATTGTTATTATATACTGTATTTGGTGGTCAAAATTTCCGTTTGTGGCTTGTTGTATATCAAAATTGTTTTCTTACTTTTGATCAATTTTCTATATGCAGGACAAATACAAGGTATACAACCTTTGTTCTGAGAGGCTGTATGATGCATCACTATTTGAAGGAAAGGTATGTTATTGTTTTTATTTTACAGATTTTCTGTATTTCAAACTTAAGATATGAACTGACGGTTTGTTTAAGCATTTAAAAGATTGTCATGATTGGGGAGAATATCGTAACTTATGTGCCTTTTTTGTTTGTGATTGATGGCTGATGGATAAAATTTTACTAGCTTTGAGTTATGTGTTGCCTATGATACTGATTTTCTCAACATTTGAATATACCACTTTTGTTGGATTTATCTAAGTAAAGATTCTTTGAGGTTTGTGCAGCTGCAACTTTTTTATGTACCCCTACAGCTATAGTATTGTTTTACGTGAAAGTCAGAAGTGTATGTTCTGTATTACATATTTTGAAGAATCATTTATCAACCATGAAAGCGTTAGTTATTGACTAATATATAAATGAAGGAAGAAGAAACTTTAGTCATTGCAAAATAGTGATGAGTATATATTTTGTTTTACACCTGAATTGTAAAGTTGGTTGGGATGTGTATATTTTTGTGGAGGTAAAGTCTGTTCTTAAACTCTGGTGAAGTTATTCACGACATTCTGAAGGAGCACCATGTAATAGGTTATGCTTATTATTAAGTTTGAATATCTGGATATTTAGACAGCTTGATGATACTGAGGCTGCCTACCAGGCAGATACATAGAAGTTGTGTGACAGCTTCTTACAATTGATATATTACTCTTTGTGCAGGTTGCTAGTTTCCCATTTGATGACCATAATTGCCCTCCTACTCAACTTATAATTTCATTTTGTCAAAGTGCGTACTCATGGTTGAAGGAGGATATTGAGAACGTTGTGGTTGTGCATTGTAAGGCTGGAATGGCTAGGACAGGGCTAATGATATCTAGTCTTCTTTTATATTTGAAGGTAAGATTTTTATTATATTTGTCATTAGCTTTGCAATGAGTCTGGTAAAAAAAAATTATCACCTGTTTTAATTGTGTTGCCCACTTTTTTTGACTGCAATACTACTGCGTTTGCCACAATGTGCCATTTGATGTGCATTGAGTTTGGTGGAAAATTGATCACCTATTTTGATTGTGCTGCTCGGTTTTGTGACTGCAATACTACTGCATTTGCCTCTCTGCAGTTCTTTCCCACAGCTGAGGAATCCATTGAGTACTACAACCAGAAAAGATGTTTCGACGGAAAAGGGCTAGTTCTGCCAAGCCAGATTGTCAGTTTATTTTTTCTATATGATACCTCTCTAAAGTTATTTATTCTTTACATGTTGCCTTTCTGCTCGTCTCCTTACTTATCTATAATAATCTGTTTTTCCTTTTTCTGCTTTTGTAGAGATATGTCAAATATTTTGAACGTATCTTAACATACTTTATTGGAGAAAACCCACCTGGACGCAGGTATACTTAATAATGTACATGCTTAAGAATGCATATTTTCCTGTTATTTGTCTTAGCTCATGAACATGAACTGTTAAAAATTTGTGATCTTATTCATGAATGTCCCCAGAAGATATTGTCTTAGAAAAAGCTGAATGATGAAAAATTGCATATATATAGCCAACCCCAAGTTCGGTTCTAAGGCTATGTTGACTTGTTTAGTTACATTATATAGGTGCATGCTGAGGGGATTTCGGCTTCACAGATGCCCTTATTGGATTAGACCATCCATTACTGTCTCTGATCATAATGGTAAGCTGCAATATTCTTTCTTGTTAAGATAGTTTTTTATTTACATCTGATTTCTGTATTTCATCTACAGATTGCATCTGATTTCTGAATTTCATCCATAGATCTTTCTATCTTATTACTATTTTATTAGAAAATTCAAACCTTACTATATACTTCATGATAATATGTTTATCCCGATCCTACATAGTTCCACGAGTAGTGTTGTAGAATTTTTTTTTCTTTCATAAATGTTGTAGGATTATTCTATTTTCAGAGTGGCTGGCAAGGATGATCCAACTGGGTTTTCCTTTATTTATTTTTTCCGTGTCTTTACGAGTATAGATCAAGATTTTCAAATTTTTACAAAAAAAAAATAAAATCCTGATCCTACATAGTTCCATGAGTAGTGTTGTAGGATCATTCTATCTTCGTAGTGGCTGGCAAGGATGATCCAACTGGGTTTTCCTGGATATATTTCTTCTCTCTTTTAGTGAGTACAGATCAAGATTTTATAATATTTGCAATAAAAATCAGCGGAGGACCTGTATTTTTGGTAGTTATGAATAATGGAACAAGAAGATATGATTCATTTATGCAAGCTTGATGCAACAGAGGATTTAAATTTCAAGAAGGTAAATGTGTTATTGGGCGTGATTACTTGAGCAATCTTGCGAGATTGCCATTGAAGAAATGATCTGAGTCCATTCAGTTGGGAATTGAAATTTTGGTGCAATTTTTGGCCTTATAATTTTTTTTTTCAAGACATTGCCAGTTGTTATTTTAGGGATTGCTATGTAACAAATAAATCATGCAGTGCATTTTACCCCAACCCGTACTGCTCTCATTGGGATGGGTTTGGGAAGGACTCAAACATGGTGGGGGCAGGTTGAGGGTGAGATAGCTTTTCGACACGGTTTACACGGTTTTTTAATTAAAAATTCCCGTATACAATTCAAAGAGTACCATTTCTCTTTTGCTACGTAACTTCATTTGGGGTCTCTAAACATCATTCCCATCACGGTCTTGACCCTTTCTCTCTCTCATGGGCTCACTCTGTGATGCTGATACTGCAGCCTGTGTATGACATAGATGTTCATACTTTATGGCCTTCTTTGCCATGAATTTTACCATGTTTTGGCAATCAAATGTTACCATTTCCAGCCCTAACTATTTTTGTTCAAATTGAAGTTTGAACTAATTGATGTTTTTAAACCAACTACTTTTATGATTATTTATTGTGCTAGATCTTCTGGATCAAAAGTGACGTGTTTGTTTTGCCTTTTTTCTGTTATGTAATAGCTTAATTCACAAAGAATGTTGCGACAAGATCCAGAATTTACTTGCAATAGTTGGTAGTTTTGAATCTAGGTTGCAGTTTTGGGTGCTTTTCATCTTTGCAGCACTGTATAGCTTTGTAATTATGCACCATTTGCTTCTGCATTCTGTTATTAATTATTCAATGCTAAGAATTTTGTTTACTGATGATGCTTTCCTAATCTCCAGGAGTTCAATTCTCTACAAAAAAACATCCAAGAACCAAAGATCTGTCGGTAGGTCTTTTGATAATCTGGTAGCTACTAAACATCGACTTCTAGGATACTGATGCCTGTATAGTGATTGATTACTTTTAACTTTCAGAGTATTCTATTGCTAAGTTAAGTTTTCATATACTTTTTATTTATTTGTGCAGCCTGAAGATTTTTGGTTTAGTGCACCAAAGAAAGGTATAATGGTCTTCGCTCTGCCAGGGGAGCCTGGTCTGACAGAGTTAGCTGGGGATTTCAAAATTCATTTTCATGACCGCCAAGGGGATTTTTACTGGTATGTCAACTAACAACCCACCACCATCCCTTCCGAAGAGAAAAAGAGAAAAAAAAGGACAATGCAGATAGCAGCACAAAAACCTACTTAAATCTCTTCAGCTTTTTATTTTTATTTCTAGATTGTAACTAAAATTAGTAAATTTATTGTTGTACTTGTTTTTTTTCAGTTGGTTAAACACAACAATGATCGAGAACAGAAATTTTTTGAATACGAATGACCATGATGGGTTTGACAAGGTAAACATCACTCTTTAATGCAATGAGCATGTTAAATATTGGTTGTTGACTGTAGAGAATAGTTTGTGTAAAAGGAGCTACTCATCTGTAGAGAATAGTTGCCCTTCTTCTGTGGTCCATATCAATGTTTTTATACGCTTTCCAAGTTCTGGTGTTTATATTTCTGCTTATTTCTTGGTCTGGATTGTGTACAGAGGAAACTGCCGTCCCCAGGATTCCGTGTTGAGGTTGTGCTTGTGGACTATGATGGCGTTGTTCCAACAAAGCCTACAACTGAAACTGCTGCAGATAGATCAGCTGAAAGTTCAGCTGCCACTCCTGCTTCGGTTGATGGTGGTGGTGGTGCTGTTGCTGCAAACTCAAATAACGAATCAGCAAGCAATGAAAAAGATGACGTGTTCTCAGACAGTGAAGCAGACGAAACGGGGCCTTCAAAAGGCAGGCAAACTAAAGCAGCTTCTGTAGCTGGGGGATCTGTCAATGCAACTGCCTCCGCTGCTGAAACCAAATCTAATCCAGACCAGATTGCAAGTCTGGCACGCAAGACCAAACAGATCAGTTTGGGAATTAACCACTGGCTCTACGCAAATGCATTCTACTAGTGAGCCGAAAAGGGATGGCATTAGGGAGGTCCCTAATCCGGTTGGAGAGGTCAGTGATTTCAAGGCAATGGCCGCCGATGCATCTGTTTTTACATTTGGAGATGATGAAGACTATGAAAGTGAGTGAACAAAGGGATATATTTATTGATGGCTTTGATATTGAACATGTCTGTACGTACATGGCTTGTGAGAAGTTAGATTTTCCATTTCCAGACAACAATTTGTTCCATTAATTTTATTTTACTCGTTCAATTCCCGTTTTGGCTTATTGGTTCCGTAAATCAAAAGTCAGCTTGAGTTGAGAACTATTGTTTCATAAAATTATTGTGTATCAATACAACTAGATCTGTTTATGTTTTATATTTTCGTTCATCAATACTTACATTTGTTGTTAGGTCACTACTGTACCTCCCTTATGTTAGTCAACCGTTAAAAAGTCAACTATAATGTGTTAGAAATTAAACTTTATTTTATTTTTAAATGTCTTAGAAGGTTATGGATGCTTTATGTTTATGCGATTTTTTTTTTTGGAGTTAGTGGGGGGCATGAGAGTTACAACTAGTAAATGGTCATGTTAGTGGGTTAGTGGGAGTTTTGCCTACTAAATGGTCATGTTAGTGGGTTAG
>JAOTQH010000005.1:4698799-4712038 GCA_025631255.1 Cornus kousa | reverse complement strand
GCATCTCTGTAAATTAAAGGGATGGTATGTGGGTGAGGCAGTATGTTTTTAATAAAATTGTTTTAGTACTTGCACTATGAAAACTCCCGCCACTTAAATAGCTTACACAAAATCTCAATTTATGTGTTCAACCTCTGTATTACCCAATTCTGACAACTATGTTACATGGATTCAGAATATGGTGCAAAATGATAATCACTAAGCCTATTGGAGTGTCTTGTCCAAGCTCGTGCATGATAATTGCTTTTAAAGTTCATTAAGCCACCCCCTCCCTCTTTCTCTTACTTAATTACATGCTTCACCATAATAATCCTCTCTTTCGCACCCAATATTCATATATGAAGCAAGAAACCAAATGCTATGTGTATTGGTGTATTATCGTAGCAGATTTTATATATTTATTTCATGTATATGCTTTTTCTCTGAAGCTATGATTCGGTGAAAAATAGTATGCTATTATTGAATATAATCTTTGATCAATTGTTGCTATGGATTAGGATAGTACAATAACTACTATGGCAACCATTTTCGTGGTTGTACAAGAAGTTCTGTTTTAGTGCCCTTCTGTTAATTCTCTGCAGTTATTTTATCAGTTTTGTATCCCTTGCAATTTAGTTTTATATTTCTTTTGCATATTCACTCTCAGTTTATCTTGTGCATTAAATTTTATGTTGTCTAACTTTCTTTTGTAGGCCCCATCAACTGATATAGCTGTTTCAGAGTTATCACATGCATCTGCTGAAGTCAGCGAAATAGTGTTTTTCGTGCTTGGTGCAATGACCATCGTGGAAATAGTTGATGCGCATCAAGGATTTAAGCTAGTGACTGACAATATAACTACTCGAAAGCCACGGACTCTCCTTTGGGTGGTTGGTGCTCTAATTTTTGTACTATGGCCACACTGACTTGTCCTTTCTATTGGGTATATGTGTTGTATAATTTATTGAACATAAAGTTGACAAGGATTAGTTAGTGACTCCATCTAGCTTCACCTGTTAATTTTAATATATATATATATATATATATATATACACACATAAAATAAAAGAAAGAACGACTTCATCTACCTTTTAAAGTGATTTCATTACTCGTTTGTTAATTTTTTCAGTTAAATACAATTTCTTCCTTGAGACATCTTTGTTAACCGCCTTTTGTTTTCTATATTTGGCTGTACTATACTGTCCTGTAAATTATTTACTTTATCAAATGTTGTTTCATCCATATTGGTCTTTAAAATCTTGTGACTATGCTTTCTTTTGTTTTGGCTTCAGTACTGTATCCTTTGATGTTTTTAGCTATTTCTTTTGTGAATATCAACTAGAGCTGATGAAAATGTTATGAAATGTATTAAAGCTTCTATGACCAAATCTGAATAATATATCCTATTTGAAATGTACTGCAATATAAGGAGCCTAGAGAACTACCGGAAAGATAGGTTAGGTCAGTACCCAGTTTACCCCTCCCGGCATCCTCGATTAACGGTATCTCATTGGGTAATGACTCTTCGTAGTTTTAAAGTCATTTCTAGATATTTCCCCCACCCCCAAACAAAAGAAAAAAAAAATGTATTTTCTTACACATAAAAAGTGGTTAATGTTTTCTACTAAAGGGCTGAAGCAAGCATAGGATTATCTAATTAATGCTCAATTTATATGTGTGTGTGTGTGAGAGAGAGAGAGAGAGAGATAGAGAGAGAGAGGGATGGATTAGCCTCTTATTTTTTCTTTCTTTTATTTTTAGGGGTGCGGAGTGGTTGGTGTGGGAGTCGACAATATTGTGTCACATGACCATTTGTATTTGGAGCTATTTTTCATGTTCTATAAACTATTATATGGGAGTTAGTTTCTTTAGTCTATACGTCTTTTGCCCTAATTTTGTATAAGAATATAATAAAATTACTTTCCCATTCTATGTGTTCAGGGTAATAACTTGCAAGTGACCCTTGCTCATAACCATAAACCCTGCCCCTTGATCCTACCCTCCAAAATTCTGATGGAGGAGGGATTTGATGCCAGCCTTCCAAGTCTCTCGTACCCGTACAAAGAGACTTTGCCTGCTACGCTTTCCGGACGTTTCTGTGGCCATTGTCTTATACCACATATTTGGAAAGGACAATAGTGAAGTAAATTTCTCAAAATGAACAAGATGATATAAGAACATCTAATTGTCCATTTCTTTTTCTGTCTTTTTCCGTCACCAAATGGTATTCTTATATTGGCAGTTTGGCTCTGTTTTTAATTACGGAGATCTAAGCAACATCTTTGGTCATTTTATGAAGGATGCATGTAACATGAGCAGAGGGCCTCTTAATCAAGAAAGATTCAAGTGCTAAAATTATGGGAGTTCATCATCTATTTACTATTATCACTTTTATCTGCTAGATCATTTGTAGAATCCATGCAACTAAATTTAGGGAATCCATGTTGTGCCTCGAGGGGCATCCGCAACATCATTTTGTGAAAGCACTCTTTTGAAATTACATTTCTTTGACATAATCTAGATTTGTCATAATCAAAGATTAAGCTATGTCCTAACTTAAAACTTCCCTTATTTACTACTTAATTGAACCATAGGTTCTTGGTAATACGGATTTATTTATTTATTATTGATTGATTGAAATGTTTTCCATTGTAAGAGGGCATGGATTAACCAATGTAATTGGGTATTAGTGGCTGGTGACAGAGAGAACTAAAAACAGCTGCATTCAGAATAATTCTTCGTTCTAATTCGCATATGATAGTTTCTTTTTCCTTCTTCTGGAAGCAATTTACATGTGGCAGTTTGAGATCAGTGTAGCAGCTTTATCATTTCTAGTTTCATTTACAGATTGTGTTTGACCCATTATTGATGACACTTGCAGATTGGTTTTGTGACCTTTTTGCTTAGTTCAGTCCTTGACAACCTGACCTCCACGATTGTCATGGTTTCTTTGTTGCGGAAACTAGTACCTCCATCGGAATACCGAAAGTATGTCCTTGTGATTGTACTTTGTTTTCTTATATGGTTTAATAAAGCCACTAATGTTGCATGATTATTCTGTTATCTTTCTCAAACTTCTCTTGTTCATCTCATGAATATTTGGTTTTTACAATTTATAACTTTTGATGAGTCAACCTTGGAGGTTATTATGATTGGCTTTGAGAAGATTAGGGATAAGGTCTGGGGTTAATTAGGATTGTATTCAAGATGAGTAATTGAAATTAGAAATACATTGAAAACTTGGAGGAATGGCTTAAACAACAATCAAGTGTAGAAGTTCTTATCCTGCGTTAAGGGTAGCACTTGCAAGCGTAAAAATAGAACATAAAATTTAAGTTATAAACTTCAAATTCCTTTGAAAAATGTTGTTCAGATGTGCTGTAGAATCAAATTTATTGAAATATGAAACCATGTCAACGGAAAGTTGGAGAAGAAGATGAAGTTAAATCAATTAACAAACCTAGAAGAAACTCCAAGCTAGAGCTTTGTTCTTTGATCAGAGTCCTGCCAATTGTTGATAGTGATTTTATGGATTTTTTTACCTTCAAGTAAGAGAAGAAAGGAGTCTTGGAAGTCCAAACACTTTGACTGAAAGAGAGTTGCGGGTTCCATATTTTGAAAAACGAGATTTGTTTTCAAATATATTTCAATAACTTATACACTTTAATCAAATACCTTATTTACATATTTAAGTTAAGTGGAAAAGCTCCACTTAGGTGACTGAACATGGCAAGTCATTTTGCAATAAAGTACCGTGGTAACGCATTTTCAGCGTCAATGAAAAATGAAGTTTCACTTAAAATGAGTCAAAATTTTAAGTGAATTGAACTTATCACTTAATAAACTCAGTGTGAATATGTTTAAATTTTTATCAATCGGACAAGTTTACCCTTCAAAAAATGAATTTTTTTAATACTTCAAGCATATAAAATTCAACCCTTAAATATTTCCAGCACTTAAATTTCACTTTATCAAACAATTCCTTACATATTCCTAGCATTTTTTCATCGCATTGATGTTTTAGTCAAGATGATGTAATACCCCAATTACGTTGCTTTGTGATTTAATTGCATTCTTATATTGTAAGGAACAATTTTATTGGTCCATAAAACTGTACTTACAAATTTGAATGTTTCATTAATTGGGATGAATGCTCATTTTTTGTAAGTTTGAGTTGTATGCAAGTTTACTGTAGAAAAGGCTTATAAGTTTATAACCATGTCAATTAAGAGTTTCTTCTTTACTTGTTCCATGGGTTAGCATCTGGGCAGGCATAATTGGAATTTTGGCCCGTATCGTTTTGTGTCCATGTCAATTTTGATTAATGGGGGCTCCATTTGATTTCTCTAGAACTTCTTGGAGACTTGAACGGGAGATCCGCATTTTTTCTTTCAGCTTTATAATCATTGTTGAAGAATTTAAATATTAAAGTTACACCCTCTCAAACAGCTTAAGTTTTTAGAGTAGATGGTTGTTAACATGGTATCAGAGCAGCCAAGGTACTGTGTTCAAACCTCATCATCACCCTGATAATTAAAATTGAAACACGTGTTGGACCAAAAGAAGGCCACACGTGAGGTGGTGTGTTGAAGGATTTAAATATTAAAGTTACACCCTCTCTAACAGCTTAAGCTTTTAGAGTAGTTGTTAAGAATCATGATAGGTGCTCTCAGTGTAAAAAGTGCACACACTTGTAAGGAGTTCTTACACTGACTTGTCAGACACTATTTGACACATAGACCATGTAACTAATGAATCTAGCACGTTATAAGAGTTTCTTTTTAACCTGGAAAAAAACATTATCATAAGAAATTCAAATTAAAGGTTCATGTAAAATTTGTAAAAGTTTTATCATATTTTTGGAAGGAAAGGAGTATGGTGTTACTTAAGGAGTGTGCATCGAGCTAGGAGCACATATATTTTACATAAACATGCGTATACCATGCCATGTTCTTGATACGTCTTTAGAGATCATAATTATATATTTTTGAGCAATTTATGATGATCCTGTCATATAATGTTTATTCATCATATACCATGATAATTTCTATACAAAATTGTGTACTTTGTTACTGCCATGTCCTCGCTGTATTCATATCCTACTTTGAGATTTGATGTTTCAATTTGTGTCGTGTCTGTGTCCATATCCATAATAGACGGAAATCTCCTCAACAGTTTTGTGGTCGGTTGGGAAGGAAGGAGTCAGGCCCGGACATGCACTTTGAGAACAAACCTACTGAGATGCACTCATCAATAGTCCGTCCTGATTTTCAAATTACCATCATATCTCCTTCTGTGTAATATATCATCCTTGTATGTAGTAATAGCTATTTGCAGCAACTCAAAGGCGAGCATCTACTCAATGACTTAAAAAAGTTTCATGGCATTTCTATGAGGCAATAATAAAGTCCTTGAGAGTATCATGAATTGCTGCCCAACCTCTGATGCTCTTTTTGCACGTCAAAGTTAATAGTACTTACAAGTAACTTCTTCTTCTTTCTTTTTTTTTTTTTTTTCAAACTGAACTAATGAAAAGAGCATGGTAACGAGAAAATAGTCAAGTTATATCCTTGGTTAGATGCATCGTCTGTCTCACTGTCATAAGTCTCTTATGATAATATAAGAAGCTGAGAAAGCACAAAGAATTTGTGTTGTTGGACAGCTTTAAATTTCAGAGTTTGATTATTGTCAGGTTTTGTGGCTAAAGTAAGTGAAGACATTGGGGAATAAGGGTTTTTGAAAGGTGTAGGAAACTGGTGAGGTATGGAGGCATTGATTATGAAAGGGAAGAGTGAGTTTGAGATTGTTCTGGGTCTTGTATACAGTACCCATGACCAGTAACTTGGGCTGTTATGGGTTCTTTTGGAGTGGTATGGTTGTATGACAGGAGGAGGAACAAATTAGTTTGTTCAATAGGGTATATGGAAAAACAAAGGTTAATAAGATCTGGTTGTGGCTTCTAATTCTTTGAAAATGCACAAGGATTTAAAGAACAATAAAAGAAAAAGTAGAAGAAGAATGTAGGATTTACTCATAAGGTCCATTAAGTATCATATCTAAGTGTTTTGTATTGCATCAAGGCAAGCAATCTGTAAAGAGAATGTTAGGCCTTGCTGCTGAAAAGGATGAACGTGTTTCTCTGCAACATAGTAGAATCAATTATTAGTTGCTTGAATGTGCAGTAAAAGGATTCAAGGTGGTCAGTCTAGGTGGAATTCAAGGCAGATACAAAGAGAATAGAAAAAGGCAGTGAGTAGGGGCACTTCCTCAAGTTTCCCTTGGAGGGAGAGGATACGAGGGTGGTGGTTGAATCCTCCTAACACAAGGGTTCAGTGCCCTTTATATAGCATTGGAGGAGTGAATAACCATTGGGTGATGAATTACTGACCACTGGATGTCGTCAAAGGCCAAACACACGTCAAATATTCACATAAATATATTAATATAATTATAGTGATGCAACAAGACAAAAGAGAGAGAGAGAGGAGTGAGAAGGGGCTGGTTGGTTGAGAAGAACATATGGCTATCTCTAGGAACTGTGATTCTCCATCTGCTCTTCAAGTCTGGTTGAGAAGCGGCCATGCAGACTTGGTGCTCCTTGACAATTCATGAACTTCAGCCTCCAAGCCAAATGCTCCTAGGGTCCCATAAAGTGGTATTATGAGGTATATGCAAGTCCTTCAAGCTCTGCCTTAAGCCTAGGCAACTCAATTGAGATGTCACTTTCTAGATTTATTCTTAGAATAGGAGCTCCTCAATGTCTCCAGATGAGTCCTGCAGAATAGATGCACGTGATGTATAAGACACATACATGGAATATAAATATTACTGTAGAGTTTTGATTATTAAAGCGAAAGCAAACTCCCCGAGAGACGAGGCGTGTGGAAGATCCCTGAGAGGTCTTCGAGACCCTGTACAGAATTGCGACATGGGATCATCTGGATGTTGATGTGTCCATCATGCCTTTACTGGCACATTGAAAGTCTTTAAAACTTACTCTCTCGAACTGGAAGCATTATATGTCATTATGCAGACCTCTAAATGGTCTTAACTCTACTATGTTCTAAGTGGTAGAGAACAGTGGCAGCAGCCTTTTAAAGTGTATAAAAGGCGTGGCAAGGAGGGCCCTAAGGCTCAAGCCTTAATCCGGCACATGCTAGAGGATGTGGGGTCTGCTTGGAGTCTTACATAATTGGGGGGTTTGGGCAAATTGCATAGTTATGATAAATTGCATCAATTATGGTTAATTACATAGTTATGGGAAATTGCATCAATTATGGTTAAATTGCGCAAGTCAGTATTGGTTACTTTTATTATGCTTTAGAGTCGACTTTTGATTACCTCAATCATTGGGTAATCTAAGGGTCATAAGTTGCTATAAGAAGGGTATGATGTAAACTTGGTGACTCAGCGAATGAATGAAAAAAAAAAAAAAATCTTTTGAGATGTCTTTGTGAGTGATTCACAAATTATGAGGGTGTGAAGCCTTCCCTAGGTGTGATGCCTAGATCCTATTGGAGTGATTCCAATAGGTTTTTGTTGTTTTCAATCCTTTCTCTCTACTAACAGCTTGAACCATAGCTCTGTTTATTTGAATTTCCAGCCAATAAGCTCCTTTTTATTTCAACTATTTGAGGCTACCCTTGTCCAACATCAGTTTTCTTGGTGAGTGATTCACAAGATGAGGGTGTGAGGCCTTCCCTAGGTGTGATGCCTAGACCCTATTGGTGTGATTCCAATAGGCTCTTCTTACTTCAAATCCTTTCTTTCTACTAACACCTCTTGAACCCCAATCCTGGTCATTTGAACTTCAGCCCAAAACTCTTATTTGCTTTCTTCTATTTGAGCCTGTTCTTGTCCTACACTAAGCTTCATACTGAGAAATTGGGACTTTGACTGGTTAAACTCATATGAACCTAACTACAAAAAATGATCCAATAGCTCAACTTGACCAAGAAAAAGACCCACGGACCTTAACTTCAAACTGTGTCCGGCAAATCTAGAAGTTAACAAAATATCCTCAACTGTGAAAATATACGTGCTTATGTTAAATTAAATTAACAGCAAATTTACTTAAGAGATCCTATAATAAGTTCAACTACACTTATGCAAGTTTCCTAGAGGGTCTCACACGATTTAACATGTGCCAAATGGAATTTTAGCTTCTGAAGCATTCTTTCTGTACCTTAATATAATTATGCTGCCGCTTGGGCGCCATCACTTTGTGGAAGTTAAATTCTTTTGTCTATGAAAACCATTGACCTTCTATTGAACAAAATAACTTAGGGTAGCTGAAAGAAAGAAAAAAGAGAGAGAGAGAGAGCTTATATATGTGGTAATAGAAGATAGCTGTGAAGTCTTTCTGGAGAAGCAAAATTCATAATTAATTATATTCTTTCTAATCTCGATCTTTTTCCTTGGGGCTTATTTTTAGCCCATAGCAAATTGACTATAATGCTGGAAACTTTAATTTTTTGTCTAATCAGATTCAGCAAATTACTGCTTTGGTCTGTGTGTTCATGAGTCCACCTTTGATCATAGTCATTAAATTCTATACTGGGCTACATTCCATTGTCAGTAGCTTCTTTGCTATCGTCGTCAAGAAGTCGTTTATCAATTTGTTCAATACATATTCCTTACACAAAAAAATTTGGTTGACAGGATTCTTGGGGCTGTTGTTGTGATCGCAGCAAATGCTGGTGGTGCATGGACTCCTATTGGTGATGTCACCACTACTATGTTATGGATACATGGTCAAATATCCACGTTGCAGACGATGAAGGTCTTCTCTTTGTCCTAATAATCTCATTCCTGAATAGGGGGTCCGGGAATACTTATCAAAAAAAAAAAAAAAATCTCATTCCTAGTATACAGTTGGCCCATGGTTTCATTTTTCGTACCTTCCTACCATATTCTTCAAGGGAAATCATGCATACCTAGATTATTACTTTCTGGGAGAATCTTGTATTGCCAGGAAATAATGTGTTTCATACTTCTGACACGTACTTATGTTGCATGCAAAGCATATATGGGGATAGCATGGGGCTCCAATAAAAACAACTTAGTAAGGTCTGTTTTCCTCCTGACCACAATTAGGACTCAAGCAGTGTTAGCATTTATGAGTCACCCTGTTCTAGTGACTTAATAGCAATACTAAGTTATATGATAAACTGAATCGGAATTAAAAATGACATTTATCTAAGGGGCTTATTATAAAGAAGGTAAACAAAAAATTATGGTTGACCAATTAATAAATAAATAAAACACATTAGAGATGCTGTGGGGAATCTGGGTTGAGGCAGTGAGAAAAAAGTATGTATAAATTAACATAGGGACTGATAAAAATGTGCAGAAAAAGATTATGGCATCAAATGGTTTTGTACAATTTAAATTCTCTCTACATTTGGTAGTGGAAAAAGACTTATGGTCTTGCAATAAAAAAGTTACAACCATGTTTTAAGTAAGCAGTTGAAATAATTCATGGGATAAAGGCAAGGATGATCATGATGACGATGATGTGTGGCCCTTTTATGGTGGTCTTAGACCGTTTGAAAGTGACCAATTGCAGTGCTTTAGTTCATGTTTTCAGTTTGAGGCTTGGAACTCTATTTATTTCATCATCGTCAGAAATTCTAATAATGTAGCAGCGGCGGAGCTAAATGATTTCTATAATTGAATTTTTTCTGCTTACAGGACTTGTTTATACCTTCCGCTGTTTCTCTGGTTGTCCCACTGGCTTTGATGTCCTTTACTAGGTATTTTTCTTTTACAGTTGAACCAAAGTTGAGGAACTTTGAGTTTGAAAGGTTGAATTAAGATTCATGATAATGGAGAAATCATTTGTCCCTTCTGTTTTTCATTCAGTGAAGTTAACGGGAAGGGGCAGGACTCTTCCAGTGTTCTGGCATCAGAACAGATGGCCCCTCGGGGACAGCTTGTTTTTTCTGTAGGCATTGGAGCTTTGGTGTTTGTCCCAGTGTTCAAGGCTTTAACAGGGCTACCTCCTTACTTGGGTATGCTGCTTGGGCTTGGAGTTCTTTGGATCCTGACAGATGCTATACATTACGGTGAATCTGAAAGACAACGATTGAAAGTACCACAGGCTTTATCACGCATTGACACTCAAGGAGTCCTTTTTTTCCTTGGAATCCTTTTGTCTGTCAGCAGGTATACAAGAAGACCATCTAAACTTTTCTACTGTGCTACAATGTGAATCAAATGCACATAAGAATATGTCAGAGTATCTTGTATTTCATCATTTTAACATTGTGAAAGGTCAAGGTTCAGAAATCACGCCTCACTTTGTACCTGGTCTGGCAACCTAACTGGCTTAGTCACGACTCTGTATCATCAATTGACCATTGAATGAGACAGATATAATTGTTCTCTATGAAGCTTAATGAAACTTCCCCGTACTGCATCTAAAGCTACATTCTTGTCACTGTCAAATTCACATTGTTGTCATTTCTATTAAGCTGTCACCTTCTGTTATAAAAACTGTATAAATTTGTTATAAAAATTGGCTAAATTTGTTATAAATTTGTTTTTTACCGTACGAATCTAAATTGCTCTTCTTAGTTATTTTGTCACTGTTTGTTATTAAGTGGAATGTTGGGCGTTAAAAAAGCAACACGAACAACGCATTCATGTGGTGAAAATGTGGGAGTTAAGATGGATGGTAGGAATAACTAGGAGAGAGAAAATTAATAATCAAAGTATTAGGAGAAAATTAGGTGTGGCTCCTATTAGTGAGAAAATAAGAGAGAGTAGACTTAGGTGGTACGGGCGTATTCAATGCCGGCCTATAATGCACCCGTGAGAAGAGGGAGATTGATTATCATAGACGGTAAGAGACAAAGAGGTTGAGAAAAACTAATATGGAATAAATTGATAAGAAATAATTTAAAAAAAATTAAATCTAGTAGGAGAAATTGTTTATGATAGAAAAAGAGTGGAAAAAGATGTAACATGTGGCCAACCCCGCTTGTATGGGAGGAAGGCAATGATGATGATGATGAACTTTTGGAGAACCAGCAAACTAAATAGGCAAGCCTAAGATGTTTTGAACATCTATAATTACAACTAATGGATGATGATGGTGACGATAACGACAAGAATATTAATAAATTTTCTTATGGTCTCTGATCTTTGACAAAAAAATTTGTTTCTGTTACGTAGTATATTTTATTTGAGTTTTATGCTTTGTGCCAAGGTAAAAGGTTGAAAGAAAAGAAAAACAAAGTTTGTTTTTTCATAAGTAGATTTGATGTTCTGAAAATGGCAGGAGGCATGTCCTGTGGATCATGTGAGTCAAATTGCAAACTGCTGGGTTACTGCTGGGTTGGAACAACCCTGGTTTCAAGTGTACATATGCCAATAAGTTGTCTCTTTGCTGCAATAATATTGAAAGCTTCAGGAAATTTTATGGATCACTTTATTGCCCAAAAGTTATAATGATTTTGACCTTGACAAGGTTATTTTATTTGATTTTGGCTACAGAACTCCTCCTACTTTGCATAGGAAGCCATGAATTTTGCAGCTTTCTTCTCCTGATCCATGCCTATGTGCACTTCATTCGATAAGGCTTTGATCCCTTTTTTTCATGTTAGATATTTATATACGTGAAGCAATCTCATTTCTTTTGGCACGAATTTCAGTGCAAGTTTCTGGCCAATGGACTTAACTGCAAACTCGTTTATAGAATTTTTCTGAAACAGGTTATTGACATTCTAATTGGGTTACACAGGTTAATAGTTCTTCTTTGTTGGGGGAGGTCTGAAGATCATTAATAGGCCCTAATAATGCTTTGAACAGTTAATTGTTGCAGACTGCGTTTAAAAAAAATAATGATTTGAACTATAATTACCTTAAGTGTATTTTCTCTTGCTATATCACTCTCAATTGATAGCTACAATCTCAGTAAAAATGCAATATGCATTTTTCTTAATTGTGTGAGTTGTCTAAACTTGATTGATATTTTAGCCACTTTCTATTCTCCATCATTTTTATGACTGCATGATGCATCAAGCTATCATACTTGTGAGATCAGGGATGGATCTACATTGCCCCCACTGAGAATTTTTTTTTACGGTATTATACCTTGTTAAAATTTCCTTTTTTAATTATATACCTTTGAAATTTCAACATTGCCCCCACTAGAATTACTAAAAAAAAGATCTCTATTGCCCCCACATAAGTTTCTGGCTCCATCCCGAGTGAGATGCATGATTTTGAGTGTCTCTGTTAGTTGTCTAAACTTGATTAATATTTCTACCACTTTCTTTTATCCGTCGTTTTATAACTGCATGAAGCATCAGGTTATCTCTAGTGTGACGTGCATGATTTTGAGTGTAATAAGCATTTGATTCTCTGCATGTATTCACGAGACCAACTATTATTTCATAACATGTTGAGGGCAACACATTCAACTTTTTACATCTTTTTGCAACTTTCGTATCTGTTGGGATGGTACCAGGAGGTAAAATTATTCTGATGAATTTTGAAACTTAATTTGCAGTCTAGAGGCATCAGGAGTTCTCCGGGAATTGGCAAACTATCTTGACGCTCATATTCCAAATGTTGAACTGATTGCAAGTGCAATAGGGGTTGTGTCAGCAATCATAGACAATGTTCCGTTGGTTGCAGCAACAATGGGAATGTATGATCTCACCTCCTTCCCCCAAGATTCCGAGTTTTGGCAGTTGGTTGCGTATTGTGCTGGTACAGGTGGATCCATGCTGGTTATTGGCTCTGCAGCTGGAGTTGCATTTATGGGTATGGAAAAGGTGGATTTTTTTTGGTACTTACGGAAGGTATGTACTTTTGATGTTACTCTTTTTTTTTTTTTAATGAATAATTTAACTTTTCCTTACCATAAACGAAGTCATTCTCCTTCTGCAGGTTAGTGGTTTTGCTTTCGCTGGTTATGCTGCTGGTATTGCTGCATATTTGGCAGTTCATAATCTCCACATCTCCATCCCCACAACTCTAGCTCAGGCACCGTTCCTTTCCGGTTCATAAATGGTATTGCACCAAGAGGGGCAGTAGCCGCAGATGTAGCCATACGCATATTGTTTGATCTAAATGGCAAAAGTGTTGGGAAACTGAAAGTTATATGTACAAAACCCTATCTAGAAAGAAGCATGATGGAGAGATGGTGATATTAGTTAGATTGATTAAGAAAAGAGAGGGTTAATTAGATTCATGCCCCATATATTTTACATCATGATGCCTTCTATTGAAAATGTAATTTTTGATCGT
>JAOTQH010000005.1:4682792-4696874 GCA_025631255.1 Cornus kousa | reverse complement strand
TATATATTTTTATTTTGGGTTTTTGTTTTAATTGTTTTCATTTTTTAAAAAAAAAAAAAAAAAAACTGCCTTGGTAACTTCTAGTTTGATCAGGGAAACCACCGAAAACGAATCTGCTAATGAAGGGTACAGATTCGGTCAAGAGGAAGAAACTTATAATGTAGTAGCTGCCGTCCCCGAGTGTCTACCATACCTGCCTATAAATAGGAGTGCCCCGCCGAGATCTCAGCAGTTGAAATGGGTCTCATGGTCAATTTTTGTAGTATATACCCAGCACATGTAGAAAAAGCTGAAAATTTTGTGTTGTAGATTAAGATTGATGACAGTTTGCAAGTGGCTTGGTCCTTGAATTGTTACAAGCATAATTTATCCAGTGTTATTCCCACCAATGTGGGTTACTAGGAAATATAGTTTGGATACAGACTAGCCCTGGTTTTACTTGCACAAAGTGAAACCTTTGGACATGAATCCAAGTTTATACACAATGGACTGAGCTACCATTGCACCGAGCAACGACCACTGGGTTGATAAATGCATATTTCATGCTTTGTTTTCAGTATCAAATTTCAATCTAGAGATGGCAACATTAAATTCACAACACAATATCATCTGTATTTTTTTTAGGGCTAATTGCAAAAGAGAGCCCCTGTTTGGTATAAAGGGAAGGATGATGAAGAATTGCAAAAACCCCAGAAGTATACAAGTTTTGCAGGTTGCCCCCTTGGAATGAAATTACCTACCTCAACTACTGGAAATGTTGCAAGAATTTAGTACAAGGAGTTCTTGCCATAATTTTTGATAGTTGAAGGTGGTGATATGCTATATTTTCAATTCAAGGGGCCAACATTCTAGAACTTAGTACAAGGGTTTTTTGCAATTAACCCTTTTTCTATGAGCACGAATATTTCTAGTTGTTTGCAATGTATTTGTCATTATTTAAAAAGAAAAAAGAAAAAACAAAAACAAAAACAAAAATCATATACTTTTCTGTGTCTTCCATTGTTCGATAATTTCATGTTACTTAGGAATATATATTTCAAATCCATCTAAACAAATCTACTTTTTGTCTACCTAATTTCATGCATGGACATCTCTTAAGATGAGTTTTGATCCAATCCGACCATCCAAGTACCTAATTTCAAAATCTTCCTGAAGATTTTGAAGACGAGTCTTGCTAAAGTAGAATGCAGACTCTATTGCTCACTAAAAGTTCCGAATCGAGGTCAGCTTGACCAGTATCTCAGGGAAAGATTGTCATTTTGGTTAAAAAACACTGTTGTTATACTAATATCTCATATATTATGTATCACTTGATGCCAAATTAAGAGATTACGTGTGATGGAGAGATTGTTGTAGCTATCGTTCTCTTTTCCTATTGTGTGTTTAATTGTCTGAGTTTTCTCACTCTCCTGTATCGGGGCTTCCTTTTATACCTTCCCTTAGTTTGTGCCCTCTTTGTATGAATATATACATTTTCATGCATCATTTCCTTCCCCATCTATAAAATCTTTCTATTCTTGCTTGCTTAGATATTGGTGTAACTGACATAACTGTTGCATTCTTAATTGACTTCCATTAGTACAAAGGAAATAGTGAAAATCATTACTTAATATTGTACAGATTTTGAATTGTTTACTATGCTAAAATTTGCTTATGAGTCACCGTCTTCAAATGGTTTCCCCTCCTCCTGATGGTTACTAAACTCACTACAACAGAAGTAACTGTTAAAAAATTGTGTTATCTATTGAATGAACTCATAGTAGTCTTAGCAAGGTGTATTGGAAAATATTGTCAGTTTATTTATTATTTTTTTTGATAAGTAAAAAATATTGTCAGTTTATTTATTATTTTTTTTGATAAGTAAAAAATATTGTCAGTTTATCGTGCTCAATGTTGTATCAAAATCCAAGTAAAGAATTAGGTGTTTATGAAGATTGTTGAAGTTTGTTTTAACATTACCAAAAATTAGGTTTTGATGGAATTTTCTAATTATTAATTTTTTTTGCATTTTGCATGTGGAACTGTGCAATGGATAAAGCTATCAGCACACAAAATACCACAAGCGTAAGTCCACCTTCTGTCATCCATTTTATAGCTGTCATCTTGTTGATGCTGATGAATTTTCTGTAAGGCCCATTTTGATGTGTTGCAATTATTACCATTCAACCTTTTTATATGGCCCTGTTATGTGAATTTTATGGCTATTTCGATCTAAAAGAACTACATTCGTCTATAAGTATAATTATTATGTTGTAACTTTTGAAACTTATGATAAAATGATAGCTGACATTCTACAATTGGCCTAGTTGTGGTAAGAAAGCAAGGAGTGCTTTTTCCTGTTTACATATATTTAGATAAGTGTGGACAGCTTTATTTATTTATTTTTGAAGTTTGTGTTGTATCTTTTGTACATAAAGCACTGTAGTTAGTAAACATGACACTTCATGGGAATGTTTCCTGTTTATTTAAATCTCCAAAAGCACATAGCAGAGTGCAAATGTTGTATGTATGCCTAAGTTGTGATGCTTGCAATTTTATCGCGTTGGGGACATTGACCCATATATGATATTAAAGCTTTTGCATAAAGTGTTATATATGGTTTAATACAGCATTTCTTAATTTCACATAATTGTACTTAATTGTATATTATCTCTTTACACTGCATATGCTATATATTCACATTTGCATGCCAATGCTTACGTTTCTTAATTTCAAATAAGTGTACTTTATTGTTTATCATCTTTTTTACACTGCAAATACTATGTATTCACATTTGCATGCCAATGCTTCCAGTAAGACCTGCTATTGTGATAATCTAAGTTCTTCTGCCCTTTTTTTTTTTTTTTTTTAAATTTTAAATGCATAACCTAAGATGCTTCTATGTTGCATGACATGTGAAATTTTGTCAATTATATCTTAGAGTAACACCTATAATATGGGTTGATTAAGTCCATAGGAAGTTCAAGAAAGAGCAAATTTGAAAAAAAGATAATTTTTGGAAATTATTTGGATATCAAAGTAGGGCCACTTGGGACCCCTTAGAGTTATCTTTTAATTCGTGTTCGGTTCCAACGCGTTCTTTAGTGAAGTTTGTTGTTGGTTTAACTTTATTGAAAATTTATCTAATTTTTGGATCAAGTTGTGGTCTCGGATCTCAATTTTTAGCAAGTCTACAAGGGTTTGACTAGTCAAAGTCTTTAGGTTTCTGAATGCAAAGTAGTTATGTAAATGGAGAACACGATTTTAAGAATATTTCATCAAATATGCTCTATGTGGATCATTTGCTACAATTCAAACCTAAAATGTGATATCGATGGAAATCAAGGTGTGGTAGTGTCTAGCCTGTCCTACTTTTCTTCTTCTTCTCTTCTTATAAAAACAAAAATAATATATATATATATATATATTTCTACCCTTAAAAATCCGGTGTCAGTTGCCTATACCCCTTCCTCAATTAGTTAACCATGTCACAGAAGAAGTCCTAAATTCAGAAATTTACTGTTTACTGTATCCAGAAAAGGCCCTAAACTCTCCCCCTTCTTGCCTAAATATAGCCTTGACTTAACACCAACCCTTTGGCCACAATAATTTTTTTTAATTCCTTTTTCCTCCCCTCCCCCCTCTCTTGGGATAAAATAGAAACTAATCTTAATCAGTTATTAGCCCCTTCTCCATGCTGCCTCATTCAACTGTAGTGTTGCAGCTTGTAGGAGAGTGTTTCCTCACATCTGTCCTGCATCATGGGTTCTTTACAAATTCAATGATATATATTTTTCTCAGGAAGGATTTCAGAGATAATTAATGAGTCTATGTTTTAAATGTGGGTATTTTGATGGAAATTTCTATGATTTATATATATATATAGACCACAAATTAGAATTTCTGTTGCCTTGAATTATTGGAAAAAATTGAAATTTTTAGTGAGGCTTCTAGAATTGTTAAAATATATACACATTAAAACTCACGTATGAGAGATGCATTGATATTTAATAACTATGGCAAGTTTTTGTGTTCAATTCCTGACACAATCAATGCATTGACAAACAAAATTATTTTGAATCTCAAATACAGATATGGTGTAGGGGTATGCCCCTACTTTGCATTGCATATAAAATAGATGGGTTATGCCCCCTCTTCTCTGTACATATCTTTTTCTTCGTGCAGCACAATTTTCTTATCAGTAATCAAGTAACACATATATGAAATCCATATAAGAGAAAAATATGAGCCTCCTGTTTGGAAAGCCTTGAATTTTTTCCAGCGACTCAATATCCTAGTTGGAAAGCGTGGAAAGTGCTTTACTAGTGTATTGTGCTTGTCTAATGACTTAACATGCTTTCGATCAGACATTTTATCAGGTAAGAATGTAATTTTGTGTAAATTTACTGAAAGAGGTAAAAAAAATATTTTCATTTATTTAATTGAATATGAGATCCTCAATCTTTCTATAAAATTTGATTGAATATTGTAAGAGCTAACAGCTTCACAACCCATTTGTGTGGTATCCAGTTCTAATTGAGATATTGCATTTAGAAAGTACTATTAAACTTTTAAACTAGTCCTTTTGGACTTTCTGATGAAATTGAAACCTTGTTAGTTTATGACTTTGTTTTCTTTGCTTCTATTTTCCATTAAGTAAGTTGGGCTGTAGGTGGGTGGTGTCTTTCTTTACATCTCCTCTGGTTATTTGCTTTATCTTTTAAATTTTTAAAAAAAAACACTCATTTGTTAAACATTATTCTCTAGACTTGCTGTTTGTAATTATTTTAAAATGATTTTTGCTTCTTTGTGATAATTGGAATTGGATAGTTGTTCACCTTTCTTTTTGGTCTCAGAAACTAAGAATCAATGGGCGCGCGATGATCCAGCCTTTGTTGTAATCTGCAGTCTTCTGTTAGCCGTTTCTACTATGGCTTATTGTGCTGCGTAAGTTTAGCATATACTCACTGGTTGTTGCTGGTTATCCCAAGTTTGATGTTTAAATATCTCACCAAATGAAATTTTGTTTCAAGTATTCTTGAGCTACCAAAACACTTTTTTGACATGGAAGTCTTGTCAGAATGCCCCCATCAGAGAGAAGTGGGAATGAGAAATTTTTTATGATTGATATGTAAATACATTAGGCTGATACTTCATCTTCAATGTAGTTAAACTTTTTGAGTTCAATAACTTCATGGATCAATATTTTGTATGGAGTTCGATTATTTTATCTTTATTATACTTTTAGGCTGTTCAACATTCAACCTCTTTCAAGTAAGTATTATATGTACTTTCGTGCTGATTCTAACCCAATCTTGCCAATCTTCCAGGTATGATCATAGTGCAGCACATGCTGTCTTCGTACTCATTTCAGTATTGCTCTTTCATTTTTTAATAACTGGAGCAATTCTAGCTACATGTTGTTGGTAAGAGCCATTACTAATATAAAATACTCTCATTACTTCTTTTTGTTTATCTCTTGATGTTACCTTTACTAATTTATCCTGACAATACTACTTCTTTTACTTCGTATATTCATACTACTAGGTCATAACACCTACCAAAACATTCTTATTTGAAAAATTATGCTTTCATTTAGGTGGGGCAAACAAAATTTAAGCTTTCTAATATCTATTTCTGGATATTCTCATTTATATGAACAACATGGTTGGGGCTCTAGAGGTTTCAGTTTGTTCTAACATTCATTTTTCCTTTGTATTAAGATGACCTGATATTTATGAGTAGACGTTGCACAATTTCTACAGTGAAACAATAGTGTGATTTGAGTTTCTGTCCACCAATTTGCATGCAGGTTTTTGACAAATACTCATCTTCGAGAGGAAGCACCAAACAGTCATGTTGTGGAGCAAAGGGTTGAATGGCAAGTTCAGAAACTCTCCACTTTTCCGCTTTTTTCGGTTTTTAACCAATTTGTCACTATCATACTATTAATTTTTATGCGTATATTTTGTATGGGTGTGTTCTGTGTGCTTTTAATAGTGTATATATGATTAATGCAGCCTATATTTATCTCTATTATTATTTTTGTTCAAGTTAATAAATATGAGCTCATTCGAATTAAGTGTTCCACTAATAATCTTTTCCCCCCTTTTCTTCTTCTCTTGTGAAGGTTATATGCTTTTGATGTGCACTGCAACTCTTTCTTCCCAGTGTTTGTTATGCTTTACGGTAATTGTGAAGTTGATATGTATTACACTAATGGAAATTTTCTATTTCAATTTATGCACCAGAATGTTACTTATGTGTTTTTTCTTTTGTGGCAGTGATACATTATTTCCTATCACCTCTTTTGGTAGCTCATGGTTTCATTCCAGTTTTGCTGTCAAATTTGCTTTTTATGGCTTCATACTATCATTACCTGAACTTTTTAGGTTATGATGGTAAGTTGATCTTATTTCTCACTATATTGCTTTTTCCTTTACAAGTAAATGAAAATGCTCTGGTTCAATTGGTTGGATGGGAGCATTTATACCTGTGCTGTACATAACATCTTTATCTTAGAAACTTCATGAGATGGGTATAGATACATCTGGAACTAGAATTACATACTCTGAAATTACCAATGATATTGTCCTAGTTGTTTAAGGTCTTTCTGGACTGAAGTACACATCTATGGCTACAGAAACCGGTCTTGTTTCTCACTTGGATCAACTACTAAAAACTGACAAACTCTAGTTCATATTGTTTTTTGTCAAACTGTGGGCGGGCTTGGTTAACATATATCATCCATTTTGTGTTAAAATAAGTAATACATGGTTTGCCAGAACATTTCTATTTAGTTGTTTGCTTCTGAACTAGAATTTGTTGGTGAAGCTTTCATTTCCAGTAACGCTCCTTCAGACTACCTTGATAGATGAATGTTCTGATGGTGTGTTTCATGCTGCAGTACTGCCCTTTTTAGAAAGAACCACTTTTTTCCTGTATCCAATTGGCATGGTCATCATCCTTTCACCCATATGTAAGTGTCAACAGTCCTGTTTGTTTTTCTTTCCCCCCTCCCCTTTCATCAGCTTGTTGCTACAGGAGATGATTTTCTTGTTTTGACTTGCAGTGATTCTAAGTGGCTTCAATCCTTCAAGATACTTCATGAACATATACTTCAGCCAACGGTTATGATTCACCATGGCCACACTCGGATGATACATATAGTGAAATGAGGTGGATTAGTTCAGATGATTTGTTAACATAAGAAGGGGCTAGAGGATGCATGATTGATTATCTTTATATGAGAGGAAGGTAGATCGCCACATGGAAAAAGCTTCTGACTGACTTCTGTTGTTGTTCTCCATAGGACTTGTACCAATGCAAATGAAAATTGTAATCAAGTCGGGGCCAAAAGTTTTCTTTCGGTGGCCAAGCAAATCAGTCAACCAATCTGAATGTAGTGATTTTTGCCCCCTATTCGCAATTTTGAAATTTCCTTGTTCATTTCTTAAAAATAAAAAAACTGACTGCCCCAATTGAAAATACTGCACTTATATGTGCCTGTATATCTCGGAATTACATGCAACTGCCTAATTTCTGCGTACGTGCACGTGAACTTTTCCCGTGTCTTGCTTAGGTTGGCTCTGAATCAGTTTTGCTACAGGAGGGTAGTTTATGTGTGTGTAGGAATAGGAATTCTATTGTAAGTCTATCCTCCTCAAATCTGTAGCTATGGAAACTTTCTGTATGTAAACTGTAGAATAGTCATATATATATTAAGATGACTATTAGTTATTTGATACATGAAGTAACATAGACATGAAAGTATGCTGTTTTTAGTGATTGTGCTGAAACCCGAGACGAATTGCGCTGTAGAGGAACTTTAAAACCATTTTTTATTTTTGTCTTTCATTCATTTTATTCGAGTAATGGAAGAAATGTTGTGATAAGCGGGTAGTTCCAACTTCCCCAAATCAGAAAATTTGTAGTAAACCGTTGGTAGAATGTTGGTGATTATGAACCATACTGAAGGCTTTTCTTCCCTTGTATATACATAAATACTGTAGTGGCTCCAGTCGCGCCTCTTTTATGGTTTTATGACCGACCGACCTTTTTGCATTTTGCTTGATTCATGATTCTTTTAAGGGATAAAATCATGTAACCCTCTCCATTATTAAATTGGTGCAAAAAACATCTCACCAAAATTAAACAACCCGCTGCCCCTATTTCTGTTTGAATCTAATAACTTGGTATGAATTGACAAATTTACCCTTACTGTATAATGTGAAATTTAAATACATAATAATCGTTATTTTGCAAATTACAATTGTAACCTTGGTGGAGTCCATTCCCGGCTTCAAAATGACCAAGTTTTGATCACCAATATTGCAAGCCGAGTTGCGATGGAGCTTTCACGACGGACTAATGCTTTTAAGAGCACCCCTCTCATGACAAGAGTAAAGAGTTTCTTTTATTTATCAATCAGATTAAAAATACATTAAATAATTTATTTGACTTTTTATGAAACTCAAAAACTATTCTAATCCAATAGTTAAATAAAGAGGGCTTATGACTCTTTTAGGATTACTTAACTTAAATAACCTCGTAACTTTCTAATCAATTTTATTATTATTATTATTATTATTATTATTATTTAACTAAAAGGTCGTTTGTGAGTGCTGTTAGGTATCTCTGCGTCAATTACCGAAGTCCATGGTAGCAATGTATACAGACAAAGTAGAGCAGAGCAAAACAGGTCACAACAAATAGAAAACAGTAACATTATTAAGTTACTAATTATCAGTAACACAACTTCCACTTAAACAAAATAATACATCAATCTCGCCCCTGTAGCACAATAGTACCAAATAATAGAGCACTAAAATAATTTAGAATTTCTTTTAAATTTATTATATCCATCTCTGTCACTATAGAATTGGACATTGTTCACATTATTACTTAAGTTCACTGATCAAGTTTGTTGCCGCCGGCGACATGGACGACGAATCTGTACCTGACATCGTTCTTCTCCAACCTCTGGAAAGCAGTGTTTATGTAATCCATATTTACCACTTCGATCATGGAACTCACTCCCTTCTCTTTGCAGAACTCAAGCATTTCCTCTGTCTCCTTCATGCTCCCTATGAAGCTCCCTGCGATTGTCCTCCTCCCTTCACATATATATAAAACATATATATATATATATACCCAATCAAACAGAGCAACCACCATCACATATATAAAAACAAAGCACATTGCTTCTACTTTTCAAGATAATAAATATTTAGATTGAAGACAGATTTAACTGTGTTGAAAATAGATTTAATTGCATTGAAAAATCCTACAATAAGGGGGTTATATACAACAGAGGATTTGGACTTACCATGTATACACGTAAAATGAAATATATACCGAAACTATGCATGTACACAAGTATAAAATGTAATATATACACACAATATATAAATATATATATATATGTACACATGTATGTATAATGTTTATATAGAATAATGATCTATTGCTTAATTACCAAGAATAACCTTGGGGGTGACAAACTGAGGAGGGAGTGTGATTAATTACCAAGAATAACCATGGGGGTGACAAACTGAAGAGGGGTATTGATAACACCCAACAAAATCAACTTCCCATCAAATTTCAACAGAGAAAGGTAAGGCTCAAGAGGGTGAGACGCAGGCACTGTGTCAATGATGTAGTCGAGCGAGTCAGCAGCTTCATGCATCCGAGTCGTGTCTGAGCTGACCAGGTAATCGTCCGCTCCCAGGTGGTCCATAGCCTCCCCTCTCTTCTTCTCAGAAGAGCTTATGACAGTCACATGATGCCCCATGGCCTTTGCTATCTTCACCCCCATGTGTCCAACCCCTCCAAGCCCCAATATGCCTCCTCTCAGTCCACTCTGTTTCAGACCAAAGTGGCTCAGTGGGCTGTACACTGTCACCCCCGCGCATAGTAGTGGCGCCGCCTGTTCTACCGCCATCCCATCTGGTATTTTCACCACAAACCTACCCATATAATAATAAAATTTAGACAAAATTTCACTAATCACTTAAATTTGAATATGTGTGTGTGTGTGTGTGATTTTTCTCAAAAAGAGCTCTCTACCATGTGCAGTCGAGACTGTACAACATTTACCGGATGGACTGAAAAATTTATGTGAGCTAGGCTGGGTTTTATGAAACAATATTTTTATTAAAAAGTTTGTCATATTATTTGAGAATTAAATAATAATATCAAAGTCTGTAACTTAATGTTGTCACTGTAATTTTATTTATATATCCATATTATGCACATAAATGATAAGTATGGAGGGTATTGTGGGAATGTTTGATTACTTTTGATCAACGACCATAGCACCAGCAAATCCACCTTGGGTGGGTCTGCCATCAGTATAGACATCGCTGTAGGTCCAGATCCTCTTGTTGCAGTATTGCTCAACGTCTGATTTGCATGGGTGGCAGTTCCTGCAACATCCAACGATGGTACCCACTCCGACGCAGTCTCCTACTCTGAACTTGGTCACATCTGATCCTACCTCCACCACCTCACCTGCGACTTCATGCCTTCATTAACATAACCAGGGATATATATATCCATGTTACTAGTAAAAGAGCTAGTATCAAGAATCAATGTTATAGATGGTACATACACACGAATATATGATCTTTTGTGCATGTGTGTGTGTCAGTGTGTATATCTGATCTGGGAACAAGCTGCCTAGCTAGATATATATATAAGTGGATATGAAGAGAGAGAGAAAAAAATATACTCCGTATATATATATACACACACATACCCAGGAACCATGGGGTAATTGGACATGGCAAGATCATTTTTGACTTGATGAATGTCAGTATGGCAAATTCCACAGCAGAGTATCTTGATGAAGACATCTTCTGAGCCTGTATTCCTGAGATATAGAATATGTACGTACTGATTTTAGAGACCTATAGATAACTTGGGAGAGATGAAATTAATTAATTAAAACCTGAAATGAATCAATTAATTACAATGAGCTAGCTAGGGTTGATATATATATATATATATATATATGAGATTACCTGAGAGTGTAGGTATAGGGTGAGAGAACCCCTGATGGGTCTCTTGCTGCCCATCCTATTGTTGTTTTCTCCACTTCTGAACTACACATTTCACCAAAGAGTGATCAGTGAGAAGACAAAGAGATCTGAGGATTGATATTCAAGAATCTGGATATATATATATATATATTGGATGCAATCTGATGACTATATATATATACTTACTTATACAATAGAAAGTATTTATGAAAAAGTGGAGCTCTCAGTATTTATACCTATGGTTATTGATAGTCTCGGAAAACTGAAGTTGACCCTCCAAGTAGTTTTAAAAAATCCTATTTATGATTGTCTATTTATAGTTATTAAAGATAGTTTTTAAAAGAATTTTTTTTTTCTTTTTTTAAAAGGTTGTAAAATAAATTACTTGTCACTTAGCTAACCCTTATCCGCTTTGTTTTTAAAAATTGTATGTCCAGTAGAAAAAGTATTAATTATTACTGTAATTTTTTTTTTAAAAAAAAGTTAAATTTCAATTTTATAGATATAAATATTACGAGTAACAACTATACAGCCTACTGTTAGCCGAAGCTAAAAAAAACCACCACAATATGAGTCCATGAATACTGAAGCCCAGGCCCAATATTACAAATATCCCATCCAAGGGAATCAGATTAATGACCGATGTTGGTCAACCACACATAACAGTGACGTAGATGGAGAACGGCTTCTCATACTCGCCAATCTGGCAGCTTCCCGGCGGCCGATCAACTGAACTTGGAAGCTCCCATTAATTCCTCAATTATGTTCTGTCATTAAGAGAATCAGTAAGTGATGAGGACATTAGTTTCAGTCGGACTAATTATTACTGTCATTTTTGCTACAACTCTCTTCATATAGATATGGTTTTTTTAGAGCACGTGCATCGGTCTCATAATATACACATCATTCAGGTATAGTTCAAAAACGAAATCTCAAAAACATATAAATTTAAAAGAGAGAAAAATAATGCTCAAATATTTGAGAATCACATTTATTAGGTATATATGATTGATGAATGAGAAAGGTGGGCAAAATCAGTGAAACTAACAGATACGCACCTAAAACTTGAGCTTAAAGTTAGAGTTGTCATGTTTCATTAGCAATGACAAATCCCTTCACATCATTGTCATTACCAAATCAATGGAGGAATTCAAAAATAAACATTCCATCAAAGGGCTTAGACGTGTACTTTTCTTTTGTAGAAGCTAATGTTACGTGAAACCTAATTAAACACGTATATGTAGCAACTTCTTCTTCTTAATTATGACTATGATGTGTCCAAATTATTGCTGAAACTTATATACTTTTATATATATATATATATATATATATATATGGTTTCTTGCATCGTGAACAAGCTAGCTTTTGAACCATCAAAATCTGCTGAGAATTCGTGAGTGTCACGAGATCAATTTTTTCAACCAAAATTGGTTATACATATCAATCAATTCTATCGATCTACTCTATCACTTGATGAATTATAACATGAATTGAGCCAGACAGGGGGCACAATGTAATAAATAAAATCGAGGTAAAGTAATTTTAAAATTTAAAAAAATTATACATACAAAAATAATTTTTTTTTTTTTTTTAAAGTTGAGAGAGAGAGAGAGAGAGAGAGAGAGAGAGAGGGCAATGAATTGATAAATGAACTAGTGTGTATTTCCTTGCATCTGTCAAACATAAATGTGCTTTCTAGGTTTTTGTTGTAAAACTTCATGTAACATTTGTATACCACAAAAAATGTTTTCTGAACAGTCATAAACAAAAACAATGATTTAGCTGATAACATCCGTCATACTCATATAAAATTAATTAATTTATATTTATATAAAATTAGTTGAATTTATCCGACTATCATACTCTCTATCATTCCTTTAGAATTGTGCTTCTTGTTTTTAACCGCAAACAAAAATTATTCTTACTACTAAATGCGCTCTTACACTATTTATTGTTCTTATACATTTTGAGATGTGTGATGCATTAAGTTGAGAAATTTAACTATGAATGATGTCAAAAGAAGAATAATACTCAGGCCTGGTGAAGCTACTTCAACCATTGTATATATTATATAGGCAGTTGGTGGTGGTGGTTGATCCACACAATCAAAAGTAAAGATCTCGATTGAGTCTGTTTTTAGAGGACGAATTTTTCACATCACGATGGGGCTCAACGTGGACAAATTGATCATACTTTCTTCTTGTTTTCATCTATAATAATTATTTTGTTTTCTTATTAAACATATTTTAACGTTTAATTAAATAACAAAATTTGGACACCACCATAATGAGACTCATATATTATCGAAATGGGCACTTGTCATAACATCCGATCAAGGACTGAACATGCTATTGGAAACGAAGTATACAAAACAGAAACTTTGAATGAAATTTCAAATAGATTCCGCTAAGAATTTTATGCGAATCTATAGGCGAAAGCATTCGGTATATTTATTTTTTCAAATCCGTTTCCGGGTGAATGAGAAATTAGCTCCAAAGTGTGGTGTTTTGATAAGCCTAAATGTGTATGCAAAATGTGGAAAGTGCTTGTCCCACATAGAAAAAATGTTGAAACCAATTGAAATTTAAATAAGCTAAGTTTAGGATTTGGGCTTGGGCTTGGGCCTAATTATAAAATCCGGATTATTTTTTTTATTAAATGAAATTTTGGATTGGGCCTATTTTTGGGTTAGGCTTATTTAAATGAGTTTCACAAATGGATGGGTTTTTTGGGTGGTTGATTTTTTAAATTAAAATTAAAAAATCACTTTTTAGCTTTTTCCAAAGGGTTACTCCTTTTTCCGAACCGTCATAACCCATGATTGCACCCACCTGAAAAGGCACCTTGCTACCTATAAATACCCCCTTTGGATCATTTGCAAATCACACCGAAATTCAAAGCATTATTCTCTTCTTCTGAATTTTCTTCGTCCTCCTTTTCTCTTTAGTCTGTGGGTTCGAGTCTTAGTATTTGGGTTCGAGCCTTAGTCAGTCACTTCGAGTCCGAGTCTGAGTCCGAGTTCGAGTCAAAGAGTATTACACCGAGCTGGTTCGCCTATTCT
>JAOTQH010000005.1:4639892-4655554 GCA_025631255.1 Cornus kousa | reverse complement strand
GTATAGTATAAGATTATATTTGAGATGCATCAAATTGAAGTTTTGGAATTCAAATTAAAATTGAAATTTTGGAATTAAAATTAAAATTGGAGAAAAATAACTTAAAAAATTGAATCCATCTTTTTTTGAAAATTTCACCAATTTCTATTTCAGGACTTTAATTTCATGGGGTAAAAAAATTAGTAAACAGATGTAACACATTATAATGTTGAAATTTGTTATTATTATTAACAAATTTGGAGAGTCATTTACTCCCATTGTCCAAGAAAAGGTCCAGGTTCAACTAATTATCTATCCCTACCTAATTCCATTTCCCTTTATCCCATTTTGGGCCCCTACTGACTCATCTTTGGAATTTGATTCTCTCTCTTTCGAAATTCCATTTCTTTCCTTTCTGACAAAGTCCTTCCCACACTTCTCATCAGTCATGCCCCTTCCATTCCCAAAAGTCCTACTATAAGCCCTGCCACACCCATCTCCGTCTAAAGACAAACAGCGCCACCAATCTCCACCGCTAATGGCGTCGGCGGACGACGGTTTCCGGCCACTGGACGAGAAGTCCCTTATAGAGTATATAAAGGCCACTCCTTCTTTGTCTTCCAGGCTCGGCAACCACTTCGATGATTTGCAAGTCAAAGAAGTGGGTGATGGCAATCTCAACTTCGTCTTCATCGTTGTTGGAGGCTCTGGTTCTTTTGTCATCAAGCAGGTAGGTACCCATTTGTTTTTTAAATGATTTTTCACATTAGGTGGTAAAAGGGGATTTGATTCGCTGTATGAAGATTGTTGAGCTTTAGCTTTGAATTGGTTGTGGACTGTGGATTGCTAGTCTGTGTATTTTTTGGTGGCTTAACTGTTCATTTTGATGTTACAAACAAACCGATTTGGTTTTTTAAAATGATTTGCAGTTTTTCAGATTCTTTAGTAAAGAAGATTTGCTGTATAAAGATTGTTGAGCTTTACCTTTGAATTGGTTGTGGAATGTGGATTGCTATTTTATGTGATTTTTTGGTCGCTTAAGAGTTCATTTTGATGTTACCGTTTGTTTTTAAAAATGATTTGCAAGTTCAGATTATGTAATAAAGTGGATTTGCTGTATAAGGATTGTTGATCTTTACTTTTGATATGGTTGTGGAACGTGGATTGCTAGTGTATGTAATATTGGCTGGCCTAACAGTTCATTTTCAATGTTACAAACAACTATAAATAATTAAATATCTATGTTTGCTTATTATGGCTTTAGATGGGATAATACCCAGGTCCCAGTGTAAGCCAATTGTTTTTCTTTAATTCTATTTTAGGAATTTTTTTTTTTAGGCGGTACCCAATATATTATGAACATGGATACTACACTATTGTTAAAATATCTGATTTATTTGCCACTGTTTCCTGTTATCAAGCAAAGTATTGTGAGATAATGCTGAAATTTTAAACCATGAACTGAACCCTGAAAAAGGTGTAAAGCACAAGGATGATTTCTATTATAACCTGACCTGGCTAGGAAGTTGTATTGCATTCACATGTTCTTAATCACGATATATTTCAAATCATAAAATTTTAAAGACATGTTTGATCACATAAAAAGGTATTTGGAAAGATGAAATAGTATCTATGCACTTAATATATCACTCTATTATGTTCCAAGATGGTGATTTTTTAGATTGTGTAATCAGTTTATATTCAGAATATGGACTTAGCTCAATTAAATCTTTAGGCCAGTTTGCATATTCGTGGCATCTAAGTGTTCTTACAGAGTATATTGTTTTTTGATTGTCAATTCTGGTTGCGGGATTGTGCAGGCTCTTCCATACATACGATGCATAGGGGAATCATGGCCAATGACAAAGGAGCGTGCTTACTTTGAGGCTACAGCACTAAATGAGCATGGTCGTTTATGCCCTGGTCATGTTCCCGAAGTTTATCATTTTGACCGGGCTATGTGTTTGATTGGTATGCGTTATTTGGAGCCTCCACATATAATTTTGAGGAAAGGGTTGATTGCTGGACATGAGTACCCGTTGCTCGCAGAACACATGTCACACTATATGGCAAGGACTCTTTTCTTCACATCCCTTCTTTATCGTACTACCACAGAGCACAAACGAGAAGGTGAACAGTTGTTACTATTTATATGTTCATTGTTTTGACATTTAATATAAGTTCATGATTTAAGGCTTGCTTATATTCATTGAGATTTAAAAAATTGGACTCCAAATGCATAATGTATATTTATTCTCGCCTTTCCTTAGCATGTCACTGTCTGTTTCTAGATTATGAAAAATTAACCACTTATGGACATCCATGACTGGTTGGTTGTTTACTTAGCTTGTGGTGCAAATGTGTTAAGCAAGCATTAGTTTTTTTTAAACATCGGAACTCTGTGTACACTAGTATTGGGGTGGGAATCATGAAGGTACTCAACTTCACATGATTCTTTAAGTACCAACATACACACAACTTAGGAAAGGTAAGTAACCTAGAATACTGTGGGTTTAGATTGAGTACTTAATAGCTTAGATGATTTAGATATTTTTTAATTAATCTTGTGAAATTGGTAAATTGATTTGGAATTAGTTAGGAAATTTGGAACTAAGTCGAACTCATTTTTGTTTGATTTGGAAGTTGACTTGGATAACTTTTACACGAGTTCTAAAGTGTTTTCAAAAGTAAATATGTGTCAGTCGGCCTACAATACTTTAGAATGAGTTTTGTGTGAATTGAGAACCAATACTAACATTGGTAAATGGTAATTGATGTTGAAATTTAGATCTATTTGCTTTTTTGGAGTCATAAACAATTAGCTAACTTGAAATTTGGTGACTAGCTTCATTATTTATAGAAATTAAGCTCACTAAGGTTCCGGCAATATATAGTTTTCTTAATTCTTAGTTTGCTTGATCTTCAACTAAACACTAATGGTAGACCATCTATGTGTGAGTCGTGAGTCAGAAGCATGCTGAGCCAAACCAGGGAGTTATTTACCAATACATAACCCTCCAAAATGTTATGTATTTGTGCCTCAGAATTATTCTTGTGTCCAATTTATATCGTTTATTGCACTCATTGGTCTTTGTTGTAATGTTGCACCTCAAAATTATTAGATCAAACTTTTCTCACATTGTCTTCTATCATTGCTACGTCAATTTCTCACTCGTATATTCTGTTCTAGTTATACACTTTATCGATATGGTTGCTTCTTTTCTTTTTCTTTTTCTTTTTCTTTTTCTTTTTCTTTTTCTTTTTTCAGATGATCAACTTTTTTTGTTTCCGTAAGTAATTCATGGAAGAATGGGTTAAAATTTTCCTCCTAATTGTAGATTCTTAACTGCATTAACACAATTGAATTCATGTAACTTTTAATGCTTTATGCAGTTGCTGAATTTTGCGGAAACGTGGAGTTATGCAGGCTCACTGAGCAGGTTGTCTTTTCTGATCCTTATAAAGTATCTCAATATAACCATTGGACCTCCCCATATCTTGATCATGATGCTGAGGCAGTTCGGGAGGATAATGCTTTGAAACTTGAAGTTGCTGAGTTGAAATCCAAGTAATGTGCCCATCTTGGTAGCAGATTTTTTTATCGAATTTGTAACATTTCACTTTTCAGTTTGAGCTATTTCTGATACTATTTGGTTATATTCCATAGGTTCTGTGAGAGAGCGCAAGCCCTTGTACATGGTGATCTCCATACTGGTTCTGTCATGGTTACCCATGATTCAACCCAAGTTATAGATCCAGAATTTGCTTTCTATGGACCAATGGGGTTTGATATTGGAGCCTTTCTAGGAAACTTGATTCTGGCTTTCTTTGCCCAAGATGGACATGCAAATCAGAGCAATGACCGAAAAGTATGTCCTGGTTATTCATTTTGCATATTAACTATATATTTTAGTTCTTACTTACGAAAAAAAAAAAAAAAATTAGGAAGAAGAAGAAGAAGTATAAGGCATACTTTATTTAGTTCTGGTTTTTGCAGTGCCCTAATTCTTCATGACCTGAGCTTTGACATCCTGTGCAGTTTTTTTTTTTGTCATGCTTATTTGACTGTATAGTTTGGTTTTCTTCTTTTCCTTTCCTTTTTCTCTTTGTTTTGAAGTATGTAAATTATCCACCCCTTTATTATTAAGGTATCTGATGATTTTGAATTGGCTCTTTTGGAGATCAATAGTCTTTCGATTATGACCTGTCCAACTATCTGGGATTTATATGAATCTTGTTGTCTTTTGACAATTTCCGACTGCTATAAGTTCCAATGGGTCACTTTTTGGAAACATCCTATCATGTGATGAAAAAGAAGTTTGGGATCCAGGGTTTTATGTTCTGATTGGTTTATTCATTCACATTACTGTAGCCACCTATTAGTTTATACATCAAATCGAAACCATGTTCTTGGTACAAAGGAAGGAAAAAAAAAAAAAAAGCTTCACATTCCACATTGTGCTTTAAGCACATATGATATTTTCTAAATGGAAATGTTATTCATTGTTCTTTTGTCTCGATAAGATATATCTGTTACTTTGTTGTTTGCGGAAATATTTGTTGGCATCCTACACCAATTTCATGATTTCTCTTTGTCGGCACATAACTGTCAAGTATCTTGCATTTGATCTATCATCTAGGAAGCACAATTTTTTCTAAATGGAATGTTATTCATTGTTCTTTTGTCTTGATAAGATATATCTGTCACTTTGTTGTTTGGGTAAATCTTTGTTAGCCACCTAAATTATTTAACTTATAAACCTATAAAAATCCTATACCAATTTCATGATTTCTCTTTGTCGGCATAATTCTCTCAAGTATCTAGGAAGCACATACACTCCTCTAGGAATGCCATGGCCATATCAGACATGTGTTTGACATGGACACTTGTCACTTGTGGGACATGGTTGGACATGTATTTGACATGGCCAGAATTGTCCTGCAATTTGAATATTCTCTTCTCATAGTTGACACGCTATGGCACACAATGGACACAGTGGGGACATGTTTGGGACACTTTCAAGAGATGGCAACTAAGTTTCGCAATTATTTTACTTTTTTTTAAAAAAAATGGAGTTCCAATGTCATTTTAAAACATATGATGGGTTAATTAGAAAAGTAATATAAAATTTTAGAAAACAGTATCTATCCAGCACTAAGCTTAAATTAGTGATTACGTTCATAATAATTTAGATAAAATAAGCAAAGATGATTTTCTATATATATAATAATATATTATGTTATTATTCTTTTTTATGTCTCCTTGCAGTGTCCATATCTTATTTTCTTGAGATTTGTCATATCACTGTGTCCAAATCATGTCATAACCGTGACCTGTATTCATGCTTCTTGGTATATAATCCTTGTGTATAAATAGTCCAGTAGTTATAAATGATCATATGCAAGTTGCAAACAGCTTTTTTTTTTTCTTTGTTTTATTTTCCCCACTTTTGGATATCTGAATCGAGCATTAACAACTAGAATCATTTCAGTGATATGAATTCAATTTTGATAGCTTTAT
The DNA here is from genome assembly GCA_025631255.1 of Cornus kousa. Lineage (NCBI taxonomy): Eukaryota > Viridiplantae > Streptophyta > Magnoliopsida > Cornales > Cornaceae > Cornus > Cornus kousa. The sequence goes on along the minus strand of JAOTQH010000005.1, from coordinate 4,650,054 downwards.
AAAAACCAGTCACAGGTTTTAAAGTTGAAGAATAAGGTGATAATATATAGTTGAGTGAAAGTACGGAATAAATGAAATACTCCCTCCGTCCCATAATAGATGGGTACTTTGGGACGGAGGGAGCATGAATATGTTTACTGCATATGAAAATGAAGGACTTCAGCTGAATGTTCTGGTGGAGTACAATCTGATATAGGCTGCAGCTCTTGCTGACCATGCTTTAATCACTATGTACTTTAAGAGGAAAACGAAGTATGGTTTATATCACATTGTTGTCTGGCATATTATTTTTTCCGGGAGATGCTTTATTTGTAGGTCACTTTTTTCTTAGAAATCAAGATACTAGTCATTTGAGTAGATGAAATGCAAAATAATATTTATTGCCTTCCTTGCGTGTTTAATTTTTAAAAATAAATAAAAATAAATAAATTACTTTATTCATTTACATTCTGGATTTGGTTTGTTGAGAATCATTTGAGTGTTTTTTGGTGTGTGTGTGTTTTATGAAATTAAACTTATCGTAGATATTAATACTTTCTTTCGGCATTACCAGTGCTGTATATGATTTCTTTTCGTGTAAATTATGATTAAAGAACATGTTTTCTTTCAGACATATAAAGAGTGGATTCTGAGGTCAATAGAAGACACATGGAATCTGTTTGAAAAAAAATTTACTGCTCTTTGGGATGAACACAGAGATGGCTCTGGCGAGGCTTATCTTTTAGAAATTTATAATAACCCTGAGCTTCAGCAGCTTGTTAAACAGGCATTCATGAAAGATTTGCTCCAAGATACTCTTGGATTTGGAGCCGCCAAAATGATAAGGTGAGATTGTTTCCCTTTACACTTCTCCATATCTTTCTTTCAATTGTTAAAGATACTTCCTTCTCCCTTTTCTGTTTTGGCTTTTCTTTCCATTACTTTTTAGCTTGTGATGCAAATGAACCTTGCTGCCCAAGGATTAGCTTGTTGGGCTCTATTCAGTTGAAACTAAAGGTGTTCATGTTGGCTCAAGATCAAGTTGAGCCTAACCACGACAGTTCAAGCTGAGCATAAATTAGCAGCTCAGTAGGCTCTGTTGCTGACTAGGCTTGGTTCTGTTAACTTGCAAAATGTATTGCAAGAGTGATTTTATCAACAGTTGTCAAAGTTTTTATGTGTCTTGAGTTGTGATTGGTGTATAATAATTTTCTTTGGCTAGGGTTGTAACTCGAACAGGTTGTGATAGGCTTCAGGTTTGGCATATGTTGTAGCATGTTTTGTCCAAACCCATTCAAGTCTGACCTCAAGCCTGAGAAACTCGTGCTTAAGCCCAGTTCTCTCAACTTTGTGAGTTCCGGTTAGGCTCTTATTGCATGAAAAAAATGTTAGGCTCCTTATACGTATATAGATGTATGAATATATGTTGGGTTCTATTATGTTTAGTTGCGTTAGACTTGTTCCCTGCTTTTGAAGATGTTTCCGTCACACAACAGTATTGCCAAGTGATGATACTTTTGTAGGTCAATGCATTGAGCCTAACTAAATCATCATAAAAGCCGTTATAGATGGTAACACCCATTATGGACCATTACGTACCAACAAACTCTTACATGCCATTACAGTGCTATAATGGTAGTTTCGATGAGTGAGGTTGTATAAATCTCATTTCTAGCACTACTTAATACAAATTTTATTTTATTTTTCACAATTTCACCTTCTATACCCAACAAGAATGCACACTAATACAAGGTAATTGTTAGGACCAATTAATAATCAAATATAGTAAAATTATTAATTAATAAACTAGTCTACTGCTACTAGTTTATTAGATGCATTGGTTACTAGTTTTTAGTAAATACTTTATATTCAATTTATTATTTAGTATATATGAGAAAAATCAAGTACTGCAATAATATTTTAACAGTATCCTAATATGATTAAGTAGAATAAAAATTCTTTCCTATATATATACACACACACTAGTTTAATAGGACTGATAGCATCAATTACTATATGAACTTCTTATGGGTCCCATAACTCTTAAGGACACGTCAAATTTGGTTGATTACCCTCTGAAAAAAAGTAGATTTAAAATTGATTACCCTCTCCAAGAAGGTGGATTTAGAATTGATTACTTCAATATTATTCTTATAGACTCATTTATCCCCGAAGAAGCTCTTTTAAAAAAGAAAAAAATGCTGTAGTTTTATTTTTGTGGGACAGAATACATATCAGTTGATATATAAACTTTTCATGGATCCCACAACTCTTAGGGCGCATATTTGGCTAATTACTCTAAAAAAAAATGAAATTTAGAAATTATTGATGTTAGACGTGCAAAGTGCATTATCGAAATGTGTTTAATGCAATTCTCTGTGGAAAAATAATTTTGATGAAACCTTTTAACTAATCTGTTATAGAAAATTTACTTAGGTGGTGTTTGATAACTCAATTTAGTATTTTCATTTAGAACAAATTAAATTTTTATTCAAGTGCTTTTGGTAACGCAATATGGATACCACTTAAAAGTGACACTTAAAATGGGATAAAATTTTAAGTCAATGAGGCTTCACTTATGACTAAACACTTGAAGTTTAAATAATTATCTAAGAAATTCTCTATTTATTAGCACTTAAAATTTAGCTCTTAAAATTTTTGTTGCTTAATTTTCAGTTTTGTACCTTAGTGTCTAGAGTAATTCTGTTCTAAATTTTGATGAAAACCATTCAATTTAATGTTTTCATTAATTTGGTTTTATCCTAAAATTTTGGTCAACTTACATTTTTTTCATGTATTGCCATCTAGATATATATATTTTTTTTCTTACAAAGTGATTATATAGTTGGAACTCTGAAACTCAAAGGACATTTTTGGTTAGTAAACGTGTTCTTTAAAATTTTCCTGAAATTCATGTTATGCCATGAAAATTATAGATGATCATCATTGTTTTTTTGGTTAGTAACTATCGTTATTATTATTGGGTGTTGTTTCCACTGTTTTGTATCAGCTATCAAAGGCCATCATTCTGCTATTCTTATGGCATGATCTCCTTTTCAATATACATGATCTGCTTTCACTGTAATAGTTTGTTTAGATCAAGTTTTAAATGTGTAGTAAGAATTTTGGCTAGTATCTATGCATGTCATTAACAAACTCTTACTGAACATCATTTTAAATTTGAAATATGTATATTTTCCTTTGGTTGGCAAACAAAGAGTAAGATGGATTAGTTTTTTTAATACACGTGCCATATTAACACAATAATTTAGTGTGTGATAATCGAATGTGAAATTCGAATTTAGCTTCCATGCAAATTGATAGGCGACAACTGGAGAAGCCAATTCTTACCTCAATTTATTTTCTGCAGTTTTTATGTTGGATGATCCTACTAACTTTTATTCTATAGAATACTTTAGAATATCTTTCTTCTGGAGTAGATTGTTGATAAAAAGCCTCAAGCAATTATGTTTTATCTGTTGATGTGCAGGAGAATCGTTGGGGTAGCTCATGTCGAAGATTTTGAATCAATCACCGATGCTGGTGTAAGAGCAGATTGTGAGCGGCGGGCTCTAAACTTTGCCAAGATGCTGCTGAAGAAAAGGCGAGAATTTCAGGCCATCAATGAAGTTGTTTCAGCCATTCATCAAATCCATTCATGATAATGTTCTTCGTAATATCGATTATTTGCCATGAATTTTGGGTTCTCCCAGATAAGCTTCAGTATTTTTGTGATGTATCGGTAAATTGCTTGCTTCAACTATTGTCACCTTTTTTGTTTTTTTAAATAATATTGTAAGATTTGCTGTTTGTACTGATATCTTCATTAAAGGGTGCAGATGTCGCGGGGTTCAACTATAATTTGATTTGTTTACCTACAGTCATGCAAGTAGTATTAATCAACGTTAAAAGTTTTTTGGTTTTTAATGAATTGTAGTAATAAATAGCTATTAGAATAATTCATTAATTTAGACATTTGTTTTGCTTCATGGTGATGGTAAATAACTAGTCCAACAATTTATTCAGTTCATTTAGCCGTAAGTAGACATGTCTGGTTCTTATACATGGTCTTGGAGTCACTCTAGAATCGATAAAACTGTTCAACAGCTGAACAAAGTAGATGGCACTAGCACTCTAGCCAGTTCTAATCTTCTTGTTAGGTTCTGCCACAAGCCCATCTCTGGGACTAATACACTGGTCCAAATTTTAAGTTGTAACGACATAACCTTTGTTTGACCGGTCACCTTTCCCCAGTTTCCCCCAATGACTTGCATAAAACCTAGCCTTCAACCTCACAAATCCTGAATCTCTTCTATAAATCCTCCAGGAGCTAGTCTGCCCATTCCTGTTCCACTGCCATGTGTGTCATCTAGAGATACAACACCCGACCTATTTCCCTCTTAATAATGCTGTGTATGGTTGCTGCTGATGTGAATCAGTTGTTGATATGAGTCTGCCACCCAACCCATGGTTCCGATGAACAAACTCAACAGCTGCACTCTCTGTAATGTTTTGCTGGAAGCACCATTGTATGGAACTTATGGTGGATTGTTTGCTGCATTCAACTCCGATCTCATCCTTGAGTTGGATCCCGTCAGGGGTTGTTATGTTCTTGTTCATAACACTATATTTGATGCCTGGATTGTTTGCAGGCTGCTAGGATTAGTTGAAAATAGAGGCCGAAAACCAGTGGAGCCATGTGGTTATGTACAGTGACCAACATATGGAGAATTAGGTACCAGGTGATGTTTGCACCTAGAAATAATATGGTCATGAGAAGGTATGACCATATGGAGATATTTATTTCATTTTTGATTTCTTGGTTCACAGATGGTTATCTTAGTATTTGACTGCAATCAAGGGCAACTGTATACTCATCTATAGGTTGTCTATTTTTAATGTGATTCAGTCCACCACCTGCAGAGCGCCCAGCTCCTCGGGCGGCTATGTCTGTGTTCAAATCCCCCCTCCCCCAAATTTGCGAAGATAAAAATAAAAAGGAAAAAATTAAAATAAAATAAAAAAGAGTCCACCACCTGTTTATCTTTTGGTATGGGATTACTCCTCATTGTGCTCAAATACCTCAAAATTAGGGTTTCAAAATAGAAGTGGTATGGATTGAGATTGTGCCCTTTTTATGTTAAGGTTGGTAGTGGGTATAAAGAAGAGAATTTTTAAATGAATCTAGAATTATATAGAAAAATAATAACACATTGATTGTATTTTTTTTTTTCTTGATAATCGGGTTGTTCGGGGCTTTGCCCCGACAATTTCACAGGACCTGTGCAAAGTAACCCCTCCACACAAATTGAGTAAAGTTCGGATTATGTTCGCGGTCGGGACCCTTAAGGAATTGATCGCACTCGGGAGAATTCGAACCTGAGACTTCGAACTTGAGACTTAATACTTTATGAGGCACTAAGTTTCAAAACTTCACCAATAAAGCCAACTTAATACTTTATGAGGCACTAAGTTTCAAAACTTCACCGATAGAGCCACCCTTAGAAGCCCAATATTCACAAGTCGCCTAGGCTCAGGGACCCTGAGCCTACCCCTTGGAGTAGTTGGATCCTATATTAGAGTATGAAATGAATTGAGTTTGATTCAAGATCCAGTTTAATCTGAAGTTTATTCTATCAAATCTGAAGATGAATTTCAAATGGATCGAGAGATGGTCACCTTTAGAAAATTCGTGTATGAATGGGATAGTTTTAAGTTTCTACCAAATCAAACCCCATTTTCACCTCAAAAGAAACTTTTGACACTAATTAGTAATTACATTCTTCACAAGAGAGAGAGTCGATATAATCTCTTGGAAGCAGAACTACAGAGTCTGAAAACGAGTAAGCGAGGATCATGAGTGTGAAGATGGTGAGAGGTACGGTTTTAGAAAAAATTTCCCGAACATTGCCGGAATCAACCACTCTGCGTAGGCTGCCTCCCTCCCTGAGGATACTTACCCTTGTATTCTCTCCATAGTTGATCAACAGGCTTCCCTAACAACTCAACAAAGCAATCCACACTAAAGGAATCCTTCATCTTCTTGTTTAGCTCCGCCACAAACCCTTCTCTAACACCCTCACAATACTCCAAAAACCGAGCTGTAAAATCATACCCTTGGTCCCATTTCTCACCCTGACCAGGTTTTGCATATCCCTTAGGCTCATAATGCGCCTTCAGGATAGTATAATCCGCCATCCCATCGATAAGTCCGATCGGGGTTTGGCCATTCCCATTCCACTGCCAAACATGGGTCATTTCATGGTGAATCAAAGAAGTGAATTCCCATAATAGGTTGCCTTGGTAACCTTGTAGGTACACTAAGCTCACATTGATGTTCTCCCCCGAGGTGATGGCTTCCGCGCCGCCAACGTAGGGGTTGATGGACAGGCTCACAGCTTCAACTTTTTTCCGGTCGGATGGGTTGGTTTGGTGCAGCATGTTCCATATGAAGTTGGTGGTTGTTATCATTATTTGGCGAGCTCGTTCTGCCCTGATCTCCTTCGTGAACCGAAGGCCTCCCGGGGATGATCCTGCATTGTTGGTGACCTTAAATTGGAGGGCATGGGTGTTTTGGAGGGCTGTTAGGGTTAGGAGAGATGTTAGGAAAAGATGTATAGACATGGCTGTACATATTGTGATGTATTTTGCTTAGGGTTTGTTTGTTTTTATAGGAAAAGTGGTGGTGCATTACTCATTATTATCCAAAAAAGGAGGAAGAAGATATAGAATCAGTACTTATAATTTTATGAATGTATAAAATTTGAGGTATTTATGGATCACTAGACATAATGGTTAATATTTAGAAAATCCGTGTTTACTATATACATTTGGATGGAGTTGAGGGAGAGTTTAGAATAAGAATTGGATAGCCATTTAATTAATTGTGGCTGAATTTTAATCTCTCTATTGTGGGTACACAGAATGATTGAGAGAGAAATTCTAGGAACAAAATTAGGTACCAGTCATTTTGGTTGATGGTGGATTATGATCACGTGCCTATGTATCAGTTGGAAATTAAACTTGATTTTAGCGCGCGTTTTTTTTTTTATTTTTTTATATCCTTGATTTCATCGTTGATCATAGGCTTCATTTCCTCCTTGATTTCATCCTTTGAATTCATTTATTTTCTTTCAATCTATCCATAACTAATTAAGTGGAATAGCATAAAGTGGAATAAATATTGGAAAAATTAAAATTTAGAGACCAAAATTAAACAATATTACTGTAAAGTGATCAAAGGGCTTCATTTCCTCTTTGATCCTCTATTCCTCTTCATTTCCTCCTCGATCCTCTCTATAACTCATTTATTTTAGGAGAATAACTTTCATGTATTATATCATATCAAATTAGTAAAAGTGTTCTATTTTAGTGGATTCTATCACTACGTGTAAGTATCTAATCAGTTAGTGATACATCGCCACTAATACAATGGGCACAATTAAGGTTTTTCCCTATTTTAAGGCTCAGCTTGTTTCTCAATTGTGACTGACTCACATTATTGCCACTTAGATTTGAAATGCTTCAAAATGTGTAGCAACGCTCTTTTAAAATTATGTTCTTGATGTTGCGGGTTTGACGTGTATGAGTGATACTCATTTATCCAACTGTTCTATTTATGTCTAATGGAGATAAATTAATACTCCCTCTATCCTAAAAAAAATATTGTATTATTAGTTACAGTTTTTCAAAAGGAACATTTTTTTGTCTTTTTTTTATTTTTTATTTTTGGGATAGACGGAATAATAAGAACTACAATTATCCGGTGCCTTTTTTGCTTTGGACCCCCTTTAATTTGCTTGTATATGGATCATTGGTCCCAACCAACATTCTTGTGACACATCATCAAAGCTTACACATCGAACGCATTTGCCTATGTGTCACACTTGATCCCTGACTGAGTAATAAATCTCTCATTTTCCAGCTATACTAAAAAAAAATAAAAAAAACAGACTGACAATGGTGATGGATAGAATTAAGCCATAAAAAAAACTGAAATACAAGGAACAAATATTTTTCAACGAGTCGTTTTATTTGGTCTGACTTTTGCTTATGTTTTGAATAAATAGCATTACACAATACACACAACTCATTTTATTCATTTATATGTATTAATTATGTATGAACTACTATGAAGTTGAACCCTAATTATTTACATACATAGCCTTGTACTCGCTCCACAGCTGATCAACTGTCTTTCCCAACAACTCAACAAAGAAGCCAACATCATAACTGTTCCTCAACTTCTTGTTAAGTTCAGCCACAAAACCACTCCTAAGACCCTCACAATAATCCAAAAACCGAGCCGTCACGTCGTAACCCTCGTCCCACTTGTCACCCTCCCCGGCCTGCCTCCAGTGCGCCGGTGCTAAGTCCGCCTTCAACCTCACAAAATCCGCAATCCCTTCGATCAAACCACCATTTCCGTTCCCATTTCCATTCCACTGCCATATGTGCGTCATTTCATGATAAACTATCCCGGTGAACTCTCTCTTTCTGTCACCGGAGAAGCCTTGGATGTACACAGCACTGACATTGATTTTGTTGTCGTAAGCTATGGCTGCTGCCCCGGCATAGGGAGGGTCCAGCTCGTCGATGAAGAGGCTCACGCGCGGAACGCTCTTCCGGTCAGCCTCGGTGGTTTGCTGGAAGAGGTTCCATATGAAAGCTGTGGCGGATGGTAGTGTCTGCCGAGTGTAGTCGAGGCCGATCTCGTTCGTGAAGATGACACCTCCGGGGGTGGTTGGCACGGCATTGGTGACTTCGTATTCGACGGCATTAATGGCCTGCAGGGCTGCTAGGGTTAGCAGAGAACAGAGGAGGAGATATAGGTGAGCCATGGTTGTTTGGTTTTTTTTTTTCCTTGGACAAGTGAGTTGTGAGTTGTAAAGTTTGTAACTACTTATGTATATTTATACTAATAATTTTATGTATGTAATTTGTGTTATGTAGCACCAAGTCTTTGATAAATGGTAAAACAAGTATTCTTTTTCTTTTTTTTCTTTTTTTTTTTTTTTTTTTGACTAGACTAGCTAGCTTGGTGGGGTCATGCAACAAAGATAACTCAACATTTCACATTTGGAGTTAACCAACAAAGACTTTTCAACATTTGACCTTTTCTCACTTGAGCGGTTATAAGATCACATATGATCTCATAAAATTTTCATGCAATAGTCATAACGAGTCCAAAAATACTCCTCCGTCCAACAAAAAAAAAAAAAAAAAACATCTCTTTTAAAGAATTGTAGCAAAGCTTATTAGATTGAAAGGATTGACGATTGTTTACAAAAGGTAAAATATATATATCAAAATGAAGTATTGTCATTGGACTTGCATGATATATATATCAGTTTCTTGTTTGCAATTCTATACCATGGATAACTTTATTTTTCAATTTGGACGCAACTTTGTAACCTATGAAATTTGTCCAGCCTGCCTATAAAAGATATTTTCTACAAAAAAAACTAATATGTTAGGTTTTTATTAGGTTCCGTATCTTTTTATGAGGGTTTTAGCTTTACTTGCCAAGTGCTCTAGTTGAGAGGAGGTGTCATGAAAGTTGAGTGCAACCACTGGTGATGGGGAATTTATTAGTTTTCCCAACTAAACGAGACTCCACCATGCAGTCAAACCAAGGACGGTGGGGAGTTTTATTAGTTTTCCAACTAAACGAGACTCCACCATGGAGTCAAACCAAGGACGGAGTATAACGGTGGAGAACTTTCTGATCAACATTGTCTAATTAAGCCGGGCCCACGTATATAATAGTAGGGCAATGTTTGGTGTTAGAAAATTCTGAACTGAGTTAAAAAGTCAGCAGACTAGACTATTTCACTCGTTTCTGTTTTCTTAACAAGGTTCACCTTTTTTAACTAAAAAAAAAAAAGGTTCACCTTGCATTTTTTATTTTTTATTTTTTATTTTTTTAGTTTTGGATCATTCAAGAAGTTTTGTTTATTTCCACATAAAATATCTTTCTCAAAAAATATATATTTTTTTAATAAATAAAATATTTTTTTTTATTTTGGCGTTTGACAAAAATCTACGTTGATATTGAGGTTAAGTCCACCTGGTAAAACGTGTAAAATAATTTGTTAAAAACGTTAAAGCTACATTTTAATCCGCCAATTGAGATCTTCATGTGAAATCATTAATAAGAACAATGTTATTTGGAGAGGTATTT
>JAOTQH010000005.1:4621431-4639792 GCA_025631255.1 Cornus kousa | reverse complement strand
CATAAACTGATTTCAAAATAATTTGATTATAATCAAATCACTGAATTTGTCAAATTCAATCAATTAACGGTGCATGTGGTAAATTATGGCAGTGGCTCATAATTGCTCTTGCGGAATAACCTAGTTTCAAACTTGGTTATAGGCCTAATTGAGGGGGTGAAGTCTTAAATTTTTTTGCATGTGTTTTAAATTTTAAATGATTGTTAATTTCAGCTTTAAATTCTATTAATCGTTCACTAACATAATCAATCAGCATACAAACATGAATAAGCAGACTATTAAAGATATATGAATGAGCAGAATATTAATGGAGAACCACATGTATTTATATGAAAACCCTTCAAGAGAAGGAGAGGGGGGGGGGGGGGGATCTATTTCAGGTGCAAACAAACCTATATGAGAAGCGAGAACAACTTTAATAGACTTTTTACTTCTAAGAACCACTCAAGTTTGGTTTGCCAACAATCCTGAGTTTACTCTTTAAGAATTATAAGTTGGTCTGTCAAAAAATTTGGCAATACATCTCTGTGGACAAGGACTTCATAAACACGGTTTGAAATAGTCAGATCAGTATTGTTGGCTTCTGATTTAATAACTGAATTCGGTACAATATTAACGTGAGACAAAATTGATTAAGTATCATGTGATGAATCATTAGCACCCTGGATACATCATTGTCTTGTGTGGTGTTGTGCGAGTTGCCTTGTATTGCCGTGATGTTGCATGTTCTTTTGCGCAAGGTTTCCCAAGTCACAAAGTATTTTGCTTTTCGTTCTGATAGCCAATTAATGCATTTGTGTAAAGGCAATAACCCAAGATCTCTCACTTTCGTTCTCTCTCTTACCTTCCAAAACCTATTTACAGTCTCTTGTAGTCTCATTCTCTTTCATTCTCAACTCTCAAGTGCATGTGTGAAATTGTGGAAGGCAGGGCAAGCAGTAATGTTTGTGTTCTTTTTGTTGCTATTAACTTCTACAACCTAGAACTCTCTATATGGGCTTTGGTAGCCTTGCATGTAGTTTGTGAATCATTATGGTGACATCTTAATCCTTTTGAGCCTAAATGGTTTTGCCACTGAAGTAAACAGGAAATGATTTATTTGTATCAATAGAACTGTATCCAATAAATCGGAACAACAATATCAAAGCACAGACAAGAACAAAGTGCCCCACTTCAAAACTTTTTTGGAGTATTTTCCTATAGAAACAGAAGTTCTCTTTTCTGTATATTACTGAATGTGGAGAACTCCTTTATATAGACAGCAAAACACTAATACTAAAGCAAAGTATATAAATAATAAAACTCCCATTCTCTTCCTAATTCAACCAGCATATACTCATGTAATTAAACCTATCTGCTCTCAGGTGAAGATTGAAGATTACTTCCAAGTGACAAAAAATAAGTTAAAACTGATCAACCATCCTAATCTAAAAGATTTAATCCAGCATGAGAAGAACACTGGAAGAAGCTTTGGGTTCTAAGCCACATAAAACTCGAAGTCTTACCCTGGAGGTTTGATTGGGCTTTATTCTAATATCAAAATCATTCTTACCTTATGTGTTGTATTCTTAGAATTAGGTAGAACCTTTTTTCTTACCCTGTTTTATGTACTGGCATCGAGAAGTGCAAGAAAGTCTTTTAAAGAAATATTTATTACTTGCTGTAAAATGGCTTTAAGGGGTGTTACATCCTTTATTTTTTGGTCACTATTCAACTCAACTAAAAAACTTCTTGCTACTTGCTGTGATCTTTCGAGACTAATTTTTTAGTTTCTTTTCTTTTCAGAGACTAAATAATGTGCTGGCAAATCTAGGTGCTTTACAAATAAACTGTTACAAATATCCAATGCTGAAATCTCTATTTCGTGATCTTGTTTACAATTCTCAAAGAATGGCTATTATAGTAATAAAGAATATCTTTTATTATTATTTATTTATTGTTTTATTTTTTTCTCAATCAAGCTAATATAGTAACTAATTTTTTTAAGACAAAATTTTATGCTGCAGATTATGCTGTTTATCTAATACGTCCGTTACATAAAAATCCATTTTTTTCTTTGAACTCACCCAATCAATTCTTATTATGTAAAAATTTTCATATATATATATATGTGTGTGTGTGTTATATTCTTAAGCCTTCTTGTAATTAGTGGACCTTTGCTGATCCAATAGTTGGAACCATGTTGGATCTCTAATCCGAGAATCAGTGATTGATACCACTATTGATTATCATGTTCTCAAGTGTCATAGTCTTTATAGATCAGGGATTTGCCTGTAGTTACTGCTTGAGCTGTTTCTTTGCCATCGATCTTATGCATCATTTCAGCATAAAATTAGTCATTCATATAGGTCCAAATGGTAATCTGTTTGATACAATTAGTATGTTTTTAGGCTGAATTTTAGGGTAATCATGCATTAACTTTTTATTTGATTATAGCCGAACTTCAGTTTTTAGCTTGAACTTGAAAAAGAACACACTAGTAATTTTCTACTATGCTATTAGAACTAACTCCTATGTACCATCTTTTCTGTCATATCCCATTACCTTGCAGTAGCTTTCTATCTGACTATTGCCTTTTAGGTTTCGACTGTAACCCAGGAAAATATTGTTGTTGATCTCTTGTATGTTATTAAAATCAACCTGTGTATAATACGTCGTACAACCATCTTTCTTGTTGCATAATAATAACTTCGCATCTCTTCCAATGTTACCATGTTGTGATTGTTGCTGTTTATTACTTTAATGTTTTGTTGTTGAGAAAAAATCATTTTTGTATGCTGCATATATTCCTTTCCCCACTCTACCTTGGTCATATAATGATTTTCATTTCAAGTACTGACTGTTTGAACATGTGTGTATAATTGCATTATGCACACTTTATTCAGGAGTATATGGTTCAAAACAAGATAGTTTTGATGTCACAAAGCATGTAGATGAGCTGTCGTTGAACGAACTCCTAGATGGCAGTTACAAGTGTCCCAGTTTTACTAAAGACAAGGGAAAGAAGGCAGCAAATTCGAACGAAACATTCCTGAATTCTGTTAGAAGTATTTTCAATATTCTTCGGCTCCGAAAACCTATACGACCCCAAAATTCTGCTGATATTGATAATAGTTGCAACCATAAAGTTTCCATGTGCCTGGTGAGCGCTGGCTCTTGTGTAGCAGGCAGAAGTGACAGTGATAGAGGAGATACCTACACAAAAGATCGATCATCATGTAACAAGGTTAGATGACTATTTTTAGTCCCTGCTTTCCCATTGTGGATCTGAAATTCAAAGTTGCATGGAAAGTGGAGTGCAGGAAGTTAAAAGTGGATGACATTATCCTTTTCCATTTCTTTAATAAAAGAATTTGGCTGACTTGACTGTGTACATATCAGAGGTTTCTGAATCGTCCTTGGAAGACACTTCGTTATATATGTAACATATCTCAACTGTCAACATGTAATGGGATTGTGTTATATTTGACGATCCTTATGATCCACTGAGGGGTTGTGTTGTTCGATTGCTCAAGACTATTGTACTAATCTCCTTTGTGAATATTGATATTGAGTACTTGTAATTAATTTTTAACTTTGTTTTATCTTGTTTTCAGATGTTTCACGATTCTTGTGGTTGTAGCAAGCTCAAATCACCTGCCCATATGCCTGACTTCCCATTGTATCAACCTGAAGATATTTTGGAGCGCCTTGCTCTTCCTCCACCCAAAGATTTGGAGTCTTTGCTCCTTGATGCTAGCAAGCCTGCTTTACCTTCAAGGAATAATTCCGAGCTACGTTTAGGCAAGCCAGTATCTAATCGAGCTGGCTTGCCACCCTTTCCTTGGTCACATACTTCCGGTGGGCATTATAAATCGAGTTCTGATGCAGCTAAATTTTCTACGACTAGGACCAATTGCCAAGGTAGATGGGTAAAAATAGAGAGCAGTGCCACTTCTTTGAAGAGCACCACCAGTTTCCTTGTGGACTTTGAATCACTTACTTACGATCACAGTCTAGTACCTTCAGTGGGTCCCAATTTAGGGCCTTCAGAAAATAAAAATGGCCCATCTACATCTATTAGCTTTCCCTGTGAACGTAGTTTATCAGCTTCTGCAACAATCTCAAGAGCTTCCAAGGTTCCTCCAGGTAATATTTCTTGGAGGCATTAGTTTCTATGAGTTACTATCATCCTTTGAAAATTGAGTTTGTTACATGTATGCACATATTTTGTTGATCTCCATCTGAAGTAGGCTTTAATGACTTCATTTTCCCCCTTCAATATGCAGAATCTGGAGGTGGTTTCGATTGTCAAGACAATGGTATGATATACAGTTTATATTATATGAGTGACCTTGCTCTTTTGCTTAACAGTTGCCTCCATATACTATTGAATGCACATACATTTATGTGTTTCAGTTTATATGTTTACTTGCTCAGTATTTTTTTTATTTTTGTTCTCCCAACTCCCTTTTTTATTTTTTATTTATTTTTTTTTATTTTTTTATTTTTCTTTTTTGCTCGTAAGCAAAAACAATGATAAGTGCCTCCAAGTACGCCTCTGTGGACTTGTGCTTTTGGAGACCAAAAAAAAAAATTCCAACAAAAAAAGAAGGGCTCCATGATTATCATGATATTGATCCAACATATTTTAAGTGATTCCACATGCTTCCCTGAAATAAATGGTTTTCGCTTGGTATGCCATCATGCTTGATTTATATTCTAGCTAGCTCTGCTTAAGTTGGCCGAGGAGGTTCCTTTGATTGAAGTCTTATGACTAGATGTGCTCATGCTGCTTTGTTTGTGCTACTCGTTGTTTGTATAGGTCATGCTTTTGGTAGGTACTCTACTTTAAGGTTTATTACCTGAATTTTCATGTGTAATAGTTTTCATCTTCTAAGAAAAATGAGAAAAGAAAATGGTTTCATCGAATTAAACTTATCAAAGTGCTTATCTCTCATCCTGTTCATGGCTATCTTGCTTATGACAGCTGGGCATTCTCCAATAAGATTGGCTGCTGCTCAAACACTATATGACATTGCAACTAATTCCCCAAGGAAAAACCCACATGACATGATCAAGTGGCCGAAGAAATCCACACAGAAAGCCATGAAAGCTCGCAAGTTGAAGTCAAATGAGAAATCTGAAGAAATATTCGCAACACCAAATTCAGTAACAAGACCAAACGACGTGATAAAGAATGTGATTGAGTTGCTGCCGGCGAAGAAGCCCAGGCTCTCCATAAATGAGAAGAGTAATGGTCTTGGTCATGCCCACACCATGAGAAAAGTCCCAGTAACATGGGCTGCTCCCAGATCGAGTAGATCATCTCCTAGCAAATTACTAAGGGACTCAGTTGTAGAACCAAAACATTATAGTCCTGACATTGTAAAGCAATCTTCTGTGATGCCACCATCCACAAGGGTCTTGGATAAGGCTTGCAATAGTCAGCAGAAGTTGAGGAGATTAGTGCCAATGGAGCGGAACTGGTCAGGAGGTAAGCTGGACTGATCAACATGTCGTGAATGCAGAAGCTGCTTCTTCTTTGGAAATTTGTTGTTCATTTAAATATTCAGTTAATTGTGAAAACTGGTAGGTCTGTATATATTGTGCTGCAAGTAGAATGGGATTGTTGTAGTGTTTCATCACAGAGTAGGAGGGACAGTGACGGAATGTTGTAACATTAATTGTAGGATGAGTGTGGAAACACATGGGAATTCCTTGCCTTTGTAGATCATAAAATGAGGCTATAGAAATTCACATTCTCTCTCTCGTGTGTTTGCAAAATGCATGGATGCCAGTGTTGAACTGGTAGATGACAAAGCAGGTATCACCCTTTTTTACGGGGACTTAAATGGTTGAAGTCATCGTGGATCATGCCAATTTCGATCAATTTGACTCACTATTTCACTCGGGCAGATGTTATATACTGTATAATCTTTTATTTTTCCCAGACAAACCGAGATGGAACAGCATAAAGCTCAACTCATTAGGCTACAAAAACTGTCTGAAACTATGTCCTAGCTCTTGATTGCTCACGGGGGATACTTTAATTTCATATACATTAAAATTACATTTTGCTTTTCTATTTATGTTATCTACAAGATACATTTCATGTAGCCACGTATTAGTGTTACATTTTGCTTTTCTATTTATGTCATCTACCAGATACATTTAATGGACTTGTTAAATTAAATTGACTCCATAGTCTATTTAGCAGATTCCATTTTGTTTGTAAGGTTCAAGTCAATTAACTCACTGTATTAGTCCATTATTAACATGTATATAATGTTTGAATTGAAATTTTTTATAACAGATCCATTACTTCTCAAAAACCCATATAATCTCTTTTGCTTGGTGGTCTCGTATAACATACAATTTTTGATTTTATTCTCTCTCTTCCCTTGTGTTTGTATATTTATATATTTCTTCTTTTTTACTTTTTTTTTTCTTTAATTGTCTTTTTAAATTGATTGATTCATTTTTTTTTTTTTTTTTTCAAAACCAATCATTTATCATCTGAAATTATCTATCACTCATTAAACTATCTCATCTCTAAAGTGTATCTATCTTATCACCAGTATACTTTTCTCTTGCTCTTTACAAAATCATTTTTTATCACTTATAAATAATAAAATTAAATTCAATTATACAATTTTACTTCAACTAAAATTCAATAAATGTGTTATCCCATCACCACTATACTTCTCTCTCCCTTTGTCTTTATTAAACTATTCACTTTTACCTATCTTTTACAAATAAACTAAAATTCAAACTTCAATTAAATTTTACAATCTTGAGAATTCACATGTAAAGTATAAATAAATAATATTTAATATATACAGAATCCATCAACAGTAAAAAAAAAAAAAAAAAAATGCATTGACACAAAATTAGCTATATATATATGCATTATATAAATAGACACACGATGGAAGGAGGATAAAGAATAATAGCCAATAAATAAACAAGGGTAATTTCGTCTTACAAAATTAAATTTTAATGCTCCATACAAATATTAATTATAACTATTTTTTTAGCCAATCACAACTGTGACTGTCTAAGGGCAGTCGTATCCACTACTGCAATTAGCAATCCTCTTCGTACTTTCAAATAATTACTTGATAGTATTTGTTTGTCAAAAATGGGAAGATAAAAATAATATGGAGTATATATGTACCATGTTAGACTACAACGTGAATATCTTAGTGTAAAATTTGCATGGAAAGTCCAAAATTTAGGTAACATAATCTCTTCCAATTCCTTACCATATTCTTAATGTGTAATGTGGTTAAGGATTGGTTAGAAACGGTTAATAAACTGTAAGGACGCATTTGATTACAATACATGCGTGAATGAGTGTTTTGGTTGAAAAGTTACAATTGCGCAAACATAACCTGATGTGTTTAGTAATGAATAGACATCATGCGAACCATTGCAACCCTGAGTGGCTGAATGGATGTGTCTAGTGGTGAATAGACACCATGCAAACCATTGTAACCAATTCGAGTGATTGTATCCAGTGATGAAGAGACACGTATGTGATGAAGAGATACATATAAATGGTAGTGTTCAGTGATGAAAATACACATATAAATGGTTGTGTCCAATGCTAAAGAGACACACCCAATCCGAAAAGACACTTTTATTTTTATAAATACCCCATTAGGATGCTATTTGCAATTCGTTCAATTCATTTTCTTCTCTCTCCCTTTCTAGACTTAAACCCAACTCAAGTGGGTTCAAATTATAGGTCAAGTGGTCCGAACCACTTAGACCATAATCCAATTTTATCAAGTCATATTAAGATTGGTTCAAACCATTTGATTCGAATTGCATCCAATGTAGCATTTATATAGTTTAGATGCATTTTTGAGTAAGAGAATATTACACAAAGAAGTTCGTCGTATTCACGAGTTTGTAATGCTAATACGAATAGATGTAAACCATTGTATACTGAGAAATAAGTGCCACAAAGTCCGTTAACACCATGCGGAACGTAAATTGTCTTAAAGACATACTACATAATATTCAATACTAGTTTTGGTCCACATTCTTTATTTATTATTATTATTGTATTACTTTAATTTGCATACTTAGTTAAATATCAATTATTTTTAAATATATTATTAATTATTTCATGACATAACATATTAGTACATGGTTATTTATATCTTCAATGTCCATATATATTTCCAACAGGTTACTCAGTAATTAAAAACATATTACTATTTGACCAATTTGACTCAGGCCGACTGTGAATGATTGTTAAACTCGGGTTCGCCACTCACAAAGATGATGGGTCCCAATACTTACTCTCAGACTGATTCTGCAGGAACATCACTCAATTACTAATTACAATTAGCGAGGAGTTCAGGTTCTGTCCACAAATGCCCTCATCAAGAAACTGGAGTAAATAAAACCTGGATACTTCGCTTTTATGAACAAAGAGGATCAAAATACATTTAACAAATCAACCTATCCTCAAAAAATTTACCATTAACAACAGAACATCAATCAATGCGAGGTGAAAGAGAAATTTTTACATGGTGCAACCAATCACGACATAAAATGCGGTCCTAACTAATCACAACATGAAATACAATCATACCATGTAATCGCCGACCATGAAATAATTTCTGGTGAAGTGAATGCAATAAAATTTCCAATAACCAAGTCGCAGTTCGTTCTTGCCTTGTGCATCTTTTGAAAACACGAAAGAGAGATGAAAAAGACCATGAAGAAATGATGGTAATAATCAACCACAAAGACCACGAGATCAGTAGATTCAGTACTCATCCAGATCAAGACTGTGTTACCAGTGAAATATTAAGCCTGTAATTGAAGAGAGTACTCGTTGCTTTAGACCTTCTCGTGCAAAACGATTTCTTTGAATTAGAAGTGTGCCGTCTCAATATCATTGTTTAAAACCCTAACGTCGGAGACACGAGTAAATTGCAAATTCTGCTGAACTCAAATCATTTGTCAAAGTATTCATATCGAATGTGAATCAATCAAATCAGATAAAATTTTAAGCCAAGCCTACTAGAAGTCATGTCCAAGTATATTAAGTAATTAGACAAAACGTTCCCAAAGCTCTGAACTAATACTTGAGCAAGTTTAGAACACAATCATCAGATTATTAGTGTTACAATATGAAGGCTAAACCACCTAAAAGAAAAGTTGTGGGGGGATAACAATGTAATAGCCCAAGCACATGCAACAATACTATATATGTATAAGGCAAGGGATAGCCCAAGTACATGCAACAGTAATACAGAAAACCCGAGATTATCCCATGTTTTCACAGCATTAAAATCGCACATAACTTGCTCTGCCATACAAATCTAGAGATGGGAAAGCAATTATCTTATTGGGTAATCAAATCAAAACCTTAAAAAAGAGGAACTGCATAATCCACTAAAAATTTAATAACAAACACGACTTTGATATTAACACTCAAAAGAAGTTCACTATCAGAAATGGACACCATAACAAATATTGAAATGATTTATCTAACAATACTGATTATGCCAAGCAGAGTCAGTGGTTTTCTTTTAAATTTTGGTAAAAAAAAAAAGGTGCCTAGATATAGGAGATCATCAAATTTACTTGTGCACATTGAGTACTACAGCGAATTAAGATCAACTGCAAAACTTGTCTAGCATCCTAGTTTCAAGTAGATAATGGTTCAGTGCCTCTATGGTTGTCAATTTTGGGAAAGAGGTGATACATACAAGCCTCCTGGAGCCTGAAACAAGGATAGTAATTGATCTCCACTTATATTGCCCCAAGTCCACTTCTGTAACCACAGACCACCCCACTCGTGCCAAGATCATGGACACCCTGCCCATCGTTCCAAGTGAACAAAAATTTACTTAATTGTCTTCTAGGCCTTGCCCACCAACACTTCTATTCGGAAAACCCGCAGAACTTTATCATTAATCAACTTTCCAACACTGATTCCTTCTGAGTTCCTCATTGCTTATAATATATTTTGGGAAATAGATAGCTTCCTGTATTAAGAAATTCCTGGATGTTGCAGCACTTTTGGATTTCATTTGATGTAAGATTAGTTGAAAAAACAGGGTTCATCAACCGCAAATGTACTTTAAATGCAGTAATATAAATTATATAATACAGAGAGCAAAAATAAATAAACAACCAACCACGCATAAAGACACCATTTTTGTGGAAAACCCCAACAAGATGTAGTCCAAGTAGATCAAAATCATAAAGAAAGGTAATACAATCCTAGTTGTCAGATTCCAAACGCTATAGAATCACCTAAGGTAATTCAGATCTAAACCCACACCAAATGTTCCTCCTCGGACTCTGTTGTTATCGATCTATGAATTCACACAGAAAGTAGGAAAAGAAAAGTTTTACATGTAAAAGCTTTTACATGAAAAATGTTATACGACGAATTTGTTCTACATTTAAATAAACGGGGCGTAGTTTTAGATGAGAAACAAAAAAAAAAAAAACAAAAAAAAAAAAAACACTGCAGAACAAAATAGTGTAGCAAAGCCAGTACAAAAATGAGAAACATAAAAAAAGTTAAAAGAAAAAGATAAATATAACATATTCACTCACTCTCCTCTATGGTGTGCACAAACAACTTCATGTAGAAATATAATCCTCACACATTTGAGCCAACTACATAGTTTTAGATGCTGAAACATTCTGACATGCTAATCAATGTCAATGTAGCAAATATTGGCCAGATCAGAGACATCAAGGAAGACATTGTCTGCCAGTGCTTCGAAATGAATGAGTAAACATTACACTTTGCACACAATGCAAGTGCCAATGTATCTATTCAAATTGCAAGCATCGTCTAGAAAACCTATTCTACCAGCCGACCTCTAAAGAAGTCCAGGAACAAATTGCAAATGTAATTGTTGTGAAAATGACTAATGCATTAGAATTATAGGAACAAATTAGAGCATTTCATGGATTTTGCACCTTTCAATAAGAGAAGTAACTCAACCTGTATTTTCTTATGCAGGTACTTGTAGTACCAGTCCACAAATTATCGATATTTTAAGTCTCAAAGCATTTGTGTTTGATTGATCAGAATTTTAAAATAACACTAAAGAGGTATATAATCAAAGTGTACAAAATTCTATCATTTGAAATGTTAGTTTGAATAAAATTGGTTTTAGTCGCAGCACAGTTTGAGGGACACAAATAGATTATTAAAATAAACATCCGATCAACCCTTTTAGTCTCCATCTAACAACACATATAGTCTGCAAGTAACAACACTTACCAACTTCCATGAAAAGCTCATAGCTAACTCTATACTAAGTTCTATAACAAAGCAGAAAGAAGTCTGCAAATAAAATATAAATCAATCCGCCCAAAATACAGCATCAAAAACACCAAACAGAATTGCAATTTCGTCAATATAAACCACTTAACTAAATTCTCAACCATTTCTGGCTAATTTAAACATAATCACCAAACACCATGCAAGAAGTAATCACGGCATATATAGACCAATTCACTGAAACTCACAGTTATTGAAACAAGAAACGGAGAATTGTAACTCTGTAAGAGAACTATCCTATTTGGGGAATAACAGCAAACACTTGGTAGGCACTCTCGCAATCATCAACTGCAGCATATCTCCTTCAGCTTTTCTGCCGCTGCTTCATCCACCGAATACTGCGACCATCACGATAGAAAACCAAAAAAATAAAATAAAAACCGAACCCATATGTAAATGAACAGCTTAATTCCACACACACACATATATAGAGACTTATATTCATATTATCATCTATGTGGTAAGAGAGAGAGAGGAATTAACCTTGTTGAGGACCCAGAGGGAATGAGTGTAAGTTCTCTGGAAAAGTTCTTGGAGGGCATTGGGGTCGTTGGCGTCGAAGTCTCTGTAGTTAACGAAGTTCTCTCTGGCGTATTTGGCGTAGTAAGGTCTTGTGTCCTTGGGCAGACGCCTCACTAGCCTCAGCACTGCCCCGTAGGCCCTTAAAGCTCTCCGCATTTCTCCTCCAAGCATCGATGATCAAACTCACACGCTGATTCAACTTGAACCCAACCAACCCCACTGCGATCAAGCTTTGTCGCTCTTCAATGGCTTCTCTTTTTCTCAGTTGCTTTTGTTGCATGAATGTAAAATGTTCGGCTCACCAATATGTGGATTTTAAAATGGGCCTCCCGAATCCAGTAGCTCACTTGAAGGACTTAGCAGTGGGCCCATTGTTTAGGGTCCCCAGCTTGGACTCATCCTTATTTTATTTGAAATTTTTATTTATGTGGAACTCACCGTGGAATTATTTTCTGTCATATTTTCATTGTTTGGTGTTTGTGAAAATAGTCATTTTATGTATAAAAAAAGAAAAGAAAAAAAAGTCATGTACTCCTAACAAAGTAACAATTAACACTTTTTTAATTAATTAAAATCACACAAAATAATCACACAAAATAATGACAAGAGAGATCATTAATAATAATAATTTGAACTGATTCGATTGTGAGTGTTTTGCTCCGATAGAATAGACTAACACTATTATATATATAGTAAAATTAGGGTAGCCATTTTTAAACAATGAATGCTTCAACAACTTTAGTGGTTTTAAGAGTTTTTTTTTTTTTTTTTTTTTTTTTTTTTTTTTTTTTTGTAAATAATACATTTGATTACAAACTAGTAAGATGATAAAGCTTTCTGTGGCTTTCTGTGTCACATTTCAAAGTTTCAGGAACAAACTTGTTTTACTAACTTGACTAATTTTGAAATAAGAAAATAATAATACTAATCTTTTATATAGCAAATAAGGAATTGGATCAGCTTTGACATTACTTGTAAATTATATTGGGATATGATTTACTTTTATGTCTAAAAATAAATTTTAAGAACTTAAAAAAATAAATATTGGGATAGGTTTGACTTTTATGTCTAAAAATAAATTTTAAGAACTTAAAAAAATAAATAATAATAATTTGTTTTCGAAATATTATCAAATGCCCATTTTTTTTTTTAAAAAAATATATTTTTTACTGAATTTTCAGAGAGCGAACCAGGTTTTATAAGAGCCACATCAACGAAACATATATACCTTTGAAACACAGAGTCGCTATCCGCTTAAACCCTACACAAAATCCTCACCATTTCACGCTTCTTCATTCTCTATCACCAACACCTAGAGTGAGAGAGAGACTGTGCTGACAATGGCCTGGCGTGGTTCGCTCTCCAGATCGTTCATCTCCACCGCTAGGGCTTCAACCATCCGCTCTTCGCCGCCACTCCCTCGCCTCCGTCCGCCGCCCCTCGCCGCTCCACGCCTCCAACCTCGCCGCCTCTCCTTCGCCAATCCCAGGTAATTTACAACACAAAATGTCATATAGTTTATGAAGTTCAGTCGAATATCATAACATTTTCTAAGATTCAAAACTACATTTTCACAGCAACCAACTGGACCCTAAAATATCTAGGGTTTTTGGTGATCAATTTTTTGATTTTCTTATTAGTGTTGTTCAATCCTTTGTTTCATATAGGAATCTGGGAGAATTAGGATGCGCTCAGTCGCTTTTGCCGCTGCACGGTGCGGTCCGCCTCACATCTCACCTCACAGTCAACGTGCGGGCGTGTTGCGAGCTGTCTCACGGTACCTTCTGCCGAACTTGTCAAGATCGCTAATAGTTTCTTTGTGAGTCTTACTGTGTTTCTAGGACACATGACAAATAAGAAAAGTATTTTTTTTTTTTTTTTTCATTCACAAACCGATGTGCTAGATGTCGTATATTTCTGATGGCTGAATATTCATTAATTATGTCATTTGATTGATGAAATGAGGGGTCAACTAGTTTTGTTTTTGCTAGTTTATGAATTTTGGTTGATAAGAAGGAATTGGGATTGGGATTGATAGGGTGGAATGGAAAAGATGGGTGATTTGCGGCGCTTTCAATCATCGGGAGGCAGGACAATGATGGCGCTTTGTATGTTCCCACTTTGTTCATTTCTTTTTCTTAATGTAAAATTGTTTAAATTTATTGATGCTGCATGAATAGATAAAAATACCTAATATAAAATGGATATGAGAATTGAAAAAGACAATGCGTCGGTTAGATTGAGTATACTCTCTATAATTTCGCAATTTAAGTCCTTGTTTTGTTTTCGAATTCTAACAAATTTTATTTATTTATTTTTTGTTATAGGTGCATCTATCTTCTTTGTTGTATGCTTTTTATGAGTGAAAGTTGGTTAATGGCTTATAACTAGCTCTATATATCTATCAAGGAAAGAAAAAAAGACAAGGACTCTAATTTTAAACTATTAGCATTTATGGCTTTATTTAATGCATTGATGTCTTGTTTAAGTTTATACGAGCCAAATTTATATCTTGCTAACTATTTTTGAGGTCTTAGGAAATATGCCTTCAATTCTCTTTGTCCCCTATCCATTTCTAATTTACATGTCTTGTTTTCGTGATGTGAGGATGCCAGTGTGTAGCAATGCTCTCTTTTGTTGGTTTTTAGTATGTACTTTCTATTCTATATTAGCATTTTTTTTTAATAACTTCTGCACTATTAGAAGAGGGAAAAAATTCTCCTATATATGCTTTGAAATGTAAATGGCATGCTCTGTTGTAGGTAGATCTAGAATTTGCCTAGTGGGATTGGACACTCGGGAAAATTTGTTTTCACTCATTCTAAGAATTAAAGACACATTTAAGAAGGAGATATGTTATATACCTCGTTAATTTAGAAAAGCAATTCTTAATTTCGAATAACATAATCCACACTTTATTGAACATGTGTTAACATGTCACTGATGTATTTGAACGTTTTAGTTGACTTTCTTTTGGCATTAAAAAAAGTGTAATGTTATTAAAAATCAGATTAGAGGTTTATATAAAATTTATATGAACTTTGACGATATTTAAAAACCAATAGGAAGGTTTTCTCAATGGAGGGGGGCAAGGAAGTAGGAGAAAATCATCAAATTATGTGTGTGCATGTACATATACATAATCTGTTTGCAAACAAACAAAATATGGGTGCATGTCATGTCATTATTATGACCTCTATGTGGCAGTGGTAATCTTATTTATTTTGATAATTCAGCGTCATTGTCATCATTATCATCTTTGCCTTTATCCCATACAAACAGGGTCATCCACATGGATTTTTTTTTTTTTTGATAAGTAACCATCCACATGGATTCTCATCTTCCACTCTTTTCTGTCTTGCCATATCTTTTAGTAGACTTAATTTTTATAAAATCATTTCTTATCACTTCATTCCATGTTAGTTTTGGTCGGCCTCTTTGTCTCTACTATCCTTTATGCAAATCAATCTACCTCTCCTCACGGGTGCATCTACTAGTTGCCATTGAATATGTCCATATCACTAAAGTCTACTCTCTCTTATTTTCTCAATAATAGGTGACAGTCTTAATTTCTCCTTCTAGTTATTCCTAACCTCTATCTTAACATCTACATTTTTGGCACATGGATGTGTTGTTCGTGTTTCTTTTTTAATGCCCAACATTCTGCACCATATAACATAGCTGGTCTAATGACTGTTCAATATATCTTTCCCTTTAATTTGTTTGGCATCCGTTTATAACATAAAACCCCACTAGCATTCCTCCACTTTGTCCTAACCTATCCCAATTCTACTATTGACACCATCATCAATCTCCGGATCTTTTTGCACAATTGATCCTAGGTATCGAAAATAATTACTTTGAGTAATATTATTGTCTTGAGTTGTAAGTTGTTATCGCTATATTATCATTTCCTTTAGCACTTCTAAATTTACATTCCATTTATTCCCTTTTTTATTTTTTATTATTTTACAAGTAACAGTGGTAATCATATTATATGAATTTATATGATGTATCAAGTACATTTGCATATTTTTTTTATTTTTTATTTTTTTGATAAGTAAGAATTTATTAAAAAAGCTCAAAAGGGGAGCGGAACCCAAGATATCAAGTACATTTGCATATTACAGTTATAGAATATTCATATGCCATATATAATATTATTTTTGTATTTTATTAGCATGTTCTCGCCGTCCAAGTATAGTACCTTATATTTTTTGATTTTCCATGTCAACATGACATATAATGTCATATATGTGTCCCATATCTGTTCAGTACCTCTTAGCTCTCATCTAAGTAGCTAACTACTACTCTATTATTTGCATAATTTCTAGCATTTCGATCAAAACTATCTCGCTCCAACTGTAGTTTCCCTCTAATTTATTAGTTATCACTAAAGGTGTTCTCTGTGGTTCTGTTTATTGTTGCTCCCTTTTATGGATATCCTGAGATCTTAATGTTTTTGGTTCATTTCTTTCTAGCCACTTCGAAATATGTGGATTATAGGCTAGGGAAGACATATACAATTGTTCTACCACATACTATTTTTGTGTCTAAAGGCGCAATGAAAGCATGCAAATATCTAATGTAATGTTTGATGACTAGTTGAGTGATAGAAGTAGTGGTAAGGGGGCAGTGATTGGATCGGAATGAGTAGAAATCTATAATGAGATGAATTGGGGCTTTCGAGGTGTCGTCATTATTTAGAAAGGATTTGTTTTAAATTGAAGGTAGTGGATTTGCTGTTGCATCTCTGTTGTCAATCAGATTGTAATTGTTGAAGCTCATAAATGTTGAAGTTTAACTTTTAGAGGCATGCAGTTAGGAAATTCCCTCTTTCAAGATCTGTTTATTTCTTTGATGGCTGGATAAATGCAATAGAATCAAATTACATGCTCAATGTTCAGGTTTTGTCAAAAGCATTATTGTGAGTAAGAGTTCTAGTTTCTCATCTTCTTATAGTTAATGTTGTTCTTAATTTCATTTTTTCTAATATTTTCCCAATTCATTGTTTTGGGACATTCTTAGGATTTAAAATACATTTTACCACGAATATTACCATGGACATATTGCCAAGAGGTATCTTGAATGGTATCTACTTACCCTCTAAAGAATAGGTGGAGAGTGCAAAGTCTCAATTGGGACAAAATGGATGAGTGTACGTTGTAATAGGAGATCCTTTGAAGGGGAGGAGACTCCTATCTGGACATTCAAATTTGATCTACTTAGTTCCTTATTTTTTTTGGATACACGATTGGTATTGTAAATCTGTGGAGGATATCATGTACTTTTTGGATAGCTTGAGGCTATTGTAGATCCTTTGTTCTTTGTGCAATGCATGGGATGCGCTCCCCCCATTTGAGTGCCTTTCTCTGAAGTAAACAGAACATTTATGAACATTTCTGGACGAGAGAATATTGCAGAAAGCTAGAAAGTCGAAACCTTAACCCAGAATCTACATACCTGGTGGTGATCGGCAGTTCCCCGTCTTCTTCTTCTTCTAGTTGTGTCTGACTTCAGAAAGGAAAAAAAGAAGAAGAAAGGACACGTCTCATCCGTATTCAACATATTCCAGCTGTGTCTGATGCCAAAAAGAAGAAAGGACACGTCTCATCCGTGCCAGGTTGTTCGTATAATCGTTTTGGACTTCCTAGAATTGGATGTTGTTCATATAATCGTTTTGGACTTCCTAGAATTGGATCGTGCATTGTAATTCTACCAAACTAATAAAAATACAACTCAAACTAGCGTTGTAAACAAAAATTATCTTTAAAATAAATAGAGAATAAGCCAAAACACAAAAATATATATAAAAAAAGTATATTATATAAGAGGGATAAGTTCATATAAAAATATTCAAACAGATTCTTTTAAAGTCTTAATTTTTAAATTTAAATTTTTTTTATTTCCCTTTGCTGTTTAAAATATGATTGGTTGCATAATAGTTATAGTAAACCCTACTACATAACATAGTGCCTCTAAATATCAAGAATGGTAAGACGGTATGTGTACAGATTTTAGGTAAAGCGTTCAGACATCTCGTCTATCTCTTTGGTACGAGTCTGCGAAATAAGCCGAGACCCAAAGATCAACGGCAGCTCCTCTCGTCTTTCTCAGGTAAGCTTTCTTAGTGTCTTGTTCCCTCTCTCTCTCCTCCTCCTCTGCGTCTTCTTCTACTTCACCCGAAACCCTAGCAACTCTTTCTATTTTTTTTTTTTTTTTTATTTATTTTTATCCTTTTTTCCCTTGGGCAAATTATATCTTCATCGGAGTTGTACTGGAGCTGCTTTGTCGGTCGCGAAAGAGAAGGAATTGTGGCATTGTGCTAATTGATCTAGGGCTTCTTCTACTTCTGACTTTTTTCAATATTTATAATTACTATCTGGGCCTCACATCTGTTGGGCCTTTCTATTTAAAAGTGGCCTGTAAGCCAACGGACCTCAAAATAATATGACAACCCAAAACAAGACCACAAACATGGAGTAATTCAGAATCGTTGGGATCGGATAGAATCATACGATCCCA
>JAOTQH010000005.1:4610586-4621331 GCA_025631255.1 Cornus kousa | reverse complement strand
GACGTCCATTTATTTTGCAGGTAAACGCCGTCGTTCCGAGTCGCGAGGATTTCTGCATCAACAGTATACAAAAATGATTTTAAACCGACGGTAGAAGGATCCATTCCACTATAAATTACGAGTATTAATTTACGCAGTAATTTTTATTTTGTTTTTTAATCTTTGAATTAAAACATGTGCTGACTCTTACATTTAATTTTTTAATCGAGTTTTGCTTGACCACCTATAAAATTTTATAAAAAAAAAAAATTATTGCACAAATTTTATTAATAGTATCTTGCAAAATGGGGTTTGATATTAATCTTCGTTCTCTTTCATGCCACCAATATTCAGTTGATCTTTCTCTCAATCTCCTCAACACAATTTCATATCAAATGTAAGAAAAATCAAATATAAAAGTTCCTCGCACGCAAAGAGACACATATATAAATAAAGGGTGAAGTGTAAAAATAAAAATAAAAAATTTATTATATACCGAATGTGCAAAAATTTTGGGTTAAAAAGACATTAAGGAGAAAATGATATTTGGAGTATTTATAAAAAAAATTATATGCACAAATTCTAATAATAGTATTTTGCACAAAGTTTCACATATTAGAAATTTATATGCACATACTAAATAATACATTATTATTATTTTTTATATGACGAAGTTTATTTTATTTTTTTGCATTTTGAAATTGAATTTTAGACAACCTCGCCCACGGGTTGATCTAGTCGGTCAGAATTTGGGCCCTAATACCTCATGAAATATCAGGTTTCATATTTAAATTTTTAGATAAATAATTTTTTTTAAGAGTACTCACATGAATTAGGGTTAATTACCGTCACACTCCCTGAGTTTTGTCTTATTAACAACCAAATAAAAATTGAACTATTTTTTAACAATGGCCAGTCCCTTAAGTTTCATAAAACTTGATGTGAGAAAAAAATAAAATAAAATAAAATAAAAGATGTTGGTACAACCGTAAATAAAAAACTTAAAAGATAAGAAAACATGTTAGGAAAAACTGAAAAATAAGGGAGGGAAAAAAGACGTATTTTATGGGAACAAACAAGAGTAGTGATGATACCTATTTAAGTTGAAATTTTAAAATAATTATGTCATATTTTATTTATGTCGATTTTAAGTCAGAATATTAAAATTGTCAATAATATCATTTTCCTTAAAAATATAATAATACATAAACTATATTGAAGGTGGATACTTGATAATATCATTTTCCTTAAAAATATAATAATACATAAACTATATTGAAGGTGGATACTTTATAAAACTATTAGTTATTATCAAAAGTTAAGTCATATGAAGCGGAACGGGAAAGAAAACAAATTCAAGAACTGGAGCGGAAGAGTGACATAATTAAATCATAAATAATGAAAATTTAAGTCAAAGTGGAACGTGATAGCAAGAACGCACTCAAAACGTGAAAGCAATAAAGCAATATTTGTTGAGTAGGGTTGTGAGATTTAGGTTAAGATAATCCTCGTCCTTGTATCAATTTTGTTTTGCAGGTGTAATTAAACCCATGAATTAAGTCGTAATTACTCTAAACTTGCATTGCGACACGTGCCTGAGTAAGACGCGGGATACCTACTCTAAAAAATAAAAAAAAAAGGGTCGAATTCTACACAAACATGCGTATGCGGTGCGGTGGTTAGGAAAGAGTGAGAGAATGGCGCATGGCATAAAAAAGCAAAGACAAGTACGTGGGGCCTATTTGCGGCAGTACATGCCGCGTGAATTGAATGCAACGGGTGGTCACTTATTTGCTGTCATCACTTTGCTGCTTGCCTTTCTGGCGCGCTCTATCTGTGTCTTGTTTGTGAATACTGTCATCACTTTGCTACTTGCCTTTCTGGCGCGCTCTATCTGTGTCTTGTTTGTGAATAATAGTACTCTCTCTTCTGCTTCTTTATAACCCCTTCACGGGCTGACCAAATTATATACAGTACTAATTAGATTTAGAGTGAGAAAAGAAAGAGAGAAAAAAGATCAAAAGATTTCATCGAACTAGCACAGAAAGAAAAAGTACTTTCTGCGTTAGCTTTCTTGTCGGCAACGAGTCCAATGGACGATGAAGATTGGGTTCTGGTGAGAAGATCCACAGACAAAGACTACTGGAACCCAAGCTCCTCCGTAGACGCAGAGCCTTCGAAGCCTCTCAAGGTTAGGTTCAGTGAACCAGCCAAGCACTGGACCGATGCTATTCCCATCGGCAATGGCCGTCTCGGTGCTATGATTTGGGGCGGCGTCGCTTTGGAGACTCTTAATCTCAATGGTATGCTACTTCCACACTCTTCCGTTTGGTTCCTGAGAAAATGGTGGAAAAGAAAGAGAAAAGAGCTTTTTTGAGTTACATTTCGTGTTGTTTTTATTCTCAATAAACAGAGTTAGTGAGTTAGACGTGTTTTCTTTTCCCACATTTTCTTGGTAGCCAAATAAATCACAATCTGAGTATGTATAGTTGATCTATTATATGAATTTTCTGAAATTATTGTAGCAACTAAAAATAGCGAAAGTAGGTTTGGTTTATTGAATTATAGTTGTCAGATTTAATTTTCCATGCTGCATTTTCACCTTTAGTTCAATTGAGTTTGCATTCCTTGTGTTCATATTTCAGATGACATTGTGCTTGTTTACTGAAGAAACAGAGGAAAAGTAACAATTAAATCTTTAACATGATTTAATTTGTTGTGTGATCTGAAAATTTTACTTACTGTTGGGAAAACTGACAAACAACAATAACAAACAACCACCACCAGCACTGGGCCACTGACGGAGGCGACCTCTCCTCCCAAATGGAAGGTGAGGTTCGAGCCCACATAATGAAGCAGAATTCCAACCACATAAGAACTTCAAATTTTAAGTGGAAGGCCCTTTGATAAGTAAAATCCAGAAGATAACTCTGAATAATTTATTCTACTATACATTATGAGTTTACAATCTAGATAATGCTAGAGACACATCACAAGAAAAACAAGTATTCTTCACCAAGGTTAATCAACTCTGATGTATGTTGGGAACAACCAACAGCAATTCTGCTGTCGGTGATGCCAAATCAAAATCTGACCATTTATATTTGAAACTTCCAATGTCACAAGCAACCTCATGTAATTTGAGCTCGATCACGCCTTCCAATTGTGACTGGTAAGTGGGCTGCAATTTTTACTTTTCTCAACAAATGAAAGATTCCTAGTTCCGGGAAGTTTCTCTGATGATCCTGCTATGAACTCAACCTTAGCGATAGAAGGAACAACACAATTTTGTAACTTGGATTGCCATGACACAGCTATTAGTTTCTGACAATCCTAATGTGGACTTTATTGAATACCCATGTACCTCCCCAATACAACCTTGCCATTTCTAATATCATAGAAAAAACTAAGAATTGTCTTTGAGATACCTGAAACTAACCCATATAGTTAAATAACTTGCATTAGGCTTAGTGAGTGGAAGTTCAACAATTTCAGGTTCCAAAGACTGAAAGTTCTTGGGGTTTTTTTTCCAATTATTTTCTTTGCCTAAATAATTCCTATTGACTAAATGAGATTCACTAACCAATTAAATTATCATCATTGAGGTACTAAGGTGTCTAATTAAATGTATACATAGCAACTAGTTTCACCTCTCTTCTACCTGTCTGCGATAAAAGTAAACTTACAGCATATATGGTTTGAATTCTTTCCGCAGAGGACACGCTTTGGACTGGGATTCCTGGGAACTATACAAACCCAGATGCTCCGAAGGCACTATCAGAGGTCAGAAAACTTGTTGACAATGGTCAATATGCCGAAGCCACTACAGCTGCAGTCAAACTGTCAGATAATCCTTCTGATGTATGCTGCTTCATTGTATTTATATTTTAGTTATATTTCTTTGTTCTGTTAATACTGAATTAATACAGTAAACTTTTCAAGTTTCAATTCTTATTCTATTACTGTACAATGAAATCTATTTTTTTCACTTTGAGTTGGTATTGGGTCTTTCATTCAATTACTTGCTTAGCATATATAATATGCCATCACCGAGGCCACTGTTAAAAAAGACCATAGGTTGAAGCCGAGTATGACTCTACAAAGAATCGATTGGAGAAGCAAGCCCATTTAACTGACATTAAGTAGTTGAAATTAAGATTTGTCGTGCTAGGCTGGGTCCATGTTTATTTCTCACCTACACAATCTCCTTGTAGGGTTCATCTAGTGGTGCATATACAAATAAGTACTTATCACTTTAATTAAATGTCTAGATTGAGGCTCATACGCAAGACAGGCCAGGTGCACTAGAAGCTGAAGAGGACAGTCCAAGTAGGACACTGCCCGTATTAATGCAACAAAACACACACACACAGGGGGAGAGAGAAAGTGCTAGATTCATTGAGATTAGCCATATATCTAAGTTATAATGTTTTTTACATTAACAAAAATTTTACTTTTGTTGGCACCTTGTGTTCAATCTGTTTGTAATTTCCCCCCGCCCCCTTTTTTTCCCTGATTTGATCACTATGCGAGTTCTCCTGTTCCTACACTTTCATTAAGATGACGAAGGATTCATTCCAGAAAAGGAGTTTAAAATAGTTATAGGAACAATATTCTAATGATTTTTCTTGTGATGATGAAGGTTTACCAACTTCTAGGCGATATCAAGCTGGAGTTTGATGAATCCCATGTTGCATTTGCTGAGGAAACCTATAGGAGGGAGCTAGACTTGGACACTGCAACAGTAAAAGTTAAATATTCCGCAAGCGGTGTAGAATTCACAAGAGAACATTTTGCTTCAAATCCGGATCAAGTGATTGTGACAAAAATTTCTGGAAGCAAATCTGGGTCTTTGTCCTTTACAGTATCTCTTGACAGCAAGTTGCACCATACTTCACATGTAAATGGTAAAAATCAAATTATCTTGGAAGGAAGTTGTCCTGGTAAAAGAATCAAACCTAAACTGATTGAAAATGACAATCCAAAAGGAATTCAGTTTTCTGCTGTTCTTGACCTACAAATTAGTGATGGTGTAGGTGTGATAAATGTTATGGAAGATAGGAAGCTGAAAGTTGAGGGTTCAGATTGGGCTGTCATGCTTCTGGTGGCTTCATCTTCTTTTGATGGGCCATTCACTAAGCCTTCAGATTCTAAAAAGGATCCTACTTCAGAGTCGTTGAGCACATTAAATTCAATAAGAAAGTTGTCATATACTGATCTTTACACACGTCACTTAGATGACTATCAGAAACTTTTTCATCGTGTCTCGCTGCAGCTTTCTAAAAGCTCTAGGAATGTTACTGATCTATATTCAGAAGGAGGTGAAGATGATACAGTTTCAACTGCAGCGAGGGTGAAATCTTTTAAAACTGATGAAGATCCCTCTTTGGTGGAGCTACTATTTCAGTATGGTCGATATCTGCTTATTTCTTGTTCACGGCCTGGAACTCAGGTGGCAAACCTGCAGGGAATATGGAACAACAAAATTGAGCCAGCATGGGAGTATGTCTGCACTATCTCTCTCTCCTTTTATCTATTTATTTAATTGTTGTGTTTTTCTTTTCATGTTGTGCACTAGTGCTTCATCCATTAGACATGATACTCTTTCTCTTCTCCAAATGTCCCTTTCTGAAGGACAGTAATGCTACTTGAATATAAGAAGCATCCTCATTTGTTATAAAACTGGAATTCTTAATTGCATTAAACGTTCTTGTCTATTTAATTAGATTTCTGACCTGTGAAATTTTCATGTTAGAGTGCTGTTATTTTTTCAATGTTACCGTACCTAAACTTAAAGAAGAATAAATCTGCAACAGGAAAAGGTGTACTTTCTCTCGGTGTACTTTCTCTCTTTATTTTCTTTTTCTTAAACCTAGCAAGGAGTATCCTGTATGTTAAACAAAAACAGGACAGTAGTCTCGAAGGAGTAAATATGTTTGATGGATTATTAAACACTAGAACATTTGACAAAGTAAACTGTCTAGTATTTTCCAAGCAAAACTGAATAATGGAAATATGGGAGCAACTAACCTGAAAATTGACACGAGAATATGTTTGTTATATTATTCTTCTATGCAGTATGACAACTGCTTCCTATTGATAACAACATGAGATATTAACAGTCTTCTTCTTCTTCTCCTAATTTTTTTTCCTTCCGGTAAGGTATTAACAAAGTTTCGTAGTGCTGCTTAATTTTTTCATCTATTGCATCAAAATATTATCTAGAAGTCTACTTGACCATATATTTTATTTTTTCTTCAGTGGAGCTCCTCACTTGAATATAAATCTTCAAATGAACTATTGGCCTTACCTTCCTTGCAACCTCAAGGAGTGCCAGGAGCCATTGTTTGATTACACTTCGTCTTTGTCTGTGAATGGGAGTAAAACTGCAAAAGTAAGTAACTCTACATTCTAGATTACATTTGTTGCCCTCATAAATTATACTATTTATCTAGTGTTATTGTATTTGTCTGTTCTAGCACCAGAACATAGGCCTTGTAAAGAAGAGGTTTTCCACAAGTGGAACTAAAGAAAGATAAGTTAAGACATTGAAAGTCATTGTTTGGAGTTAAGTGGTAAATTTTCTAACACAGTATTGAGCAAAGAAGATTCAGCAAGTATAAATTATGCACAAGCACATAAAGTTTCTATAACAATATTAACCCATGTCCCCATGGAAGGTAGCTTTACTCATTAAATCCGAACGTGTTGTAATCATTTCAACCATCCTATTAGGAGCATGCAATGCATACACAGATACACTGTACACGATAAAGTATCACAAGACTGAAAATTCACATGATATTTTGCAATGGTCAAGGCCCAGAATGTACTCTGCCTTCTTGTTCTCAATGAAAATTTAATTTGTTTACTCTTTCTACATTCTCTATGTGCAACATTGTTTTATTCAGTCACAGAATGTTACAGGTGAACTATGAAGCTAGTGGCTGGGTTGTACATCAAGTGTCTGATAATTGGGCCAAAACATCTCCAGATCGAGGTGAAGCTGTATGGGCTTTGTGGCCAATGGGTGGAGCATGGCTTTGCACACATCTCTGGGAGCATTATTCTTATACAATGGATAAAGTAAATGATTCTGATTCTGTTATGCCTTCTTTTCTTTCTTTCCTCCTCTTCTTTCTAGACTATCTATGCCTGCTATACGGTCTACTCATTATTTCTCATAAACATCTGATTTGACTCTCATATAAGAAGTTAATATGGAGAAGGCACTCATTATGAACTCTTTCTTTTCACTGTTGATGTTTGGTTTAGAGTTTCTTTTGGATTCTAGAGGAAATAAATTATCTACACCAAGGGGAATTGTTTATGTTAGATTATATAAGTGTTTAAATATGGAACTCCTTATCTTGGAAGTTTTGGTGTAATGCTCTAGATGCCCAAGTTGAATTAATGTTTAGTATATTGGCTTAGGATTCCTTATGAATGCTAGTATATGTGAAAGAAGAAACGGAGGGAAGAAGGCGGAGAAAAGAGAAGAAGAGGAGCTCCAAGAGGCAAAAAGAGAGGGTGAGAGGAGTGAAGGATAGAGGCGGGGGAGGCGAGACAGCTCTCATATCTCCTTCATCCTTTTCTTTTTCCCTTAATATTTTATGCAATAACTCCCGTCTTTGGGTTTTATTTAAGAATAAATAAACATCCTATCAGTAACATTTGAGGCTATAGAATCTACTCAAAAGACCACTAAAACTTCTAAAAAATAAATGAAAACACAAAATATTACAAGAAAATAGACTCCTGAAACTCTAATGATTAGTACACATCAGTAGCTATATCACATTCACTCAAGTCCCGCACCAGAAAAAACTACTCACCGACAGAAAATTTAAAAAAGGCAAAAGGG
Source organism: Cornus kousa (assembly GCA_025631255.1). NCBI lineage: Eukaryota > Viridiplantae > Streptophyta > Magnoliopsida > Cornales > Cornaceae > Cornus > Cornus kousa. Next base: position 4,613,488 of record JAOTQH010000005.1, on the reverse strand, counting down.
GGGATGAATTCAACATAAAGTTTAAAGTTGGCTTGAGAATACTGCCAATTATAGTTCCCACATTTATTTTAAGAACACATCCTTTACAAAAAATTTACCACATAATTGCTTTTCCATACAATAAGTTGGTCTTTTATATTAAAAAGATGTCTTATCGTTTCGAAACATTGTTCAAAGTTGATGTATAGCCGTATTAATTACTATCTCGAGAGACACCAAGATAGTAGATTACAGCATATCACTTCAATATGAGGCAATATGTGACAACACACCATATGATGCTAATATATATATATATATATATATATATATATATATATATTTTATTTTTTTATTTTTTGTAAAAGTTAAGAATTAATAATACCAAAGTAGTTCATTTTTTTAAAAAAATACACCACCTAACTAGCACATAACATTATCAAACAGATTGTTATTGGCATTGTTGAGCTAGTTTATTACAATAGTGCATTGCATTGTCTATAAATCCAAATTTTCTTGCAAATCTAAAGTGGTATAAATCAGTCATTATCACCTTTATCTTCATCAGCATCATCTCCAAACCTTTTTATATGCTTAACGAACACAACTTGTAGATCTAACTGCTCAGATCATCAAATCTTTTAAAGACCTCTCAAGATTTCGACCTTTTATGTCAAATCTTCATAGCAGAGTGGGTAGAAGGGTGTTTTATGTTCTTTGTTGTGTTTGAAATAGAATAGATGGTTTTGTTGGAGAAAGAAGATTTGTTTGCATCTCATGTGCAAATTAGCCAACAGCAAACAATTTACAAGCTGTCTCACCATATAGCAAGACGATACGGAGTTGTCTGGTCATATGTCACCGATATGGCCAAAAGGCTGAGTTATTATGATATAGGATTAGACATTTGATCCGAATTTTAAATGGTCGAGTCAACTCCATATCATTTTATTCTTCAAACTTTGGTTCTCATATACGATGCCTAGAAACAACCCATTGTAGGAAAATTAAGACTCTCTTACTGCCGGGCCTCAAATTAGGCAAGCAAAGAACTTTCGTTGTGATTCTTTTGGTTATGATGATACTGGATGATCACTATCTCTCATAAGAAATTGAAGTATGCCTAAACGTTAGGAAGTTGGGCTTTTGAAATGATTTCAACTTTTAAATTGGCCGCCTCACTTCAAAACAGTGAGGACAGAATCCAATGGCCTAGTTTGATTGCAAACCACTACACACTGCTACCATGTCTTGTAAATGTAGTAGAGACAATGATAACTTGAAACATGGTTCTAATGGTGATGATGACATGAATGTCTGTACTCTAATTACACATACGGTGCTAAATGGCTGAAAAAGGTTGATGTACCCCGCGTCAAGCAATATGTTCAAACTTACAGTTAAGTGATTTATAGGAGAGTAGGAGACTGATTCAGTTTGCAATTTCTGCTGCAATGAAAATTAAGATGGAACCCAGCAATTATGTATTATGAAAATTGAAGGTGGTCTACCTCAAAATTTGTTTGCTGTGGATCATATGGTAACCTATAGCCTTGTGATTCAGGGACTTTTTCATGTAAGTGGGTAACCGTTTGCTAGACTCTTGAATAACATCTTTTGTGTTTTGGAATAATAATTTCATACTCCCCCTTTCTTGGATAGACATTCATTTTGAAGTGGGATATTATATACTCCAGTATAGGTTTGCTCATAATACTGAATTCTTTACTGATCAACACACACACACATTCTGAACTCAAAACTCTCTGATAGGAGAATGATGCTAATATTTGTTGATATTATTAGGATTTTCTGGAAAAAATGGCATATCCCTTGCTGGAAGGTTGTGCTTCATTTTTGTTGGACTGGTTAATTGAAGGCCCGGGAGGATATCTGGAAACCAACCCATCAACATCACCTGAACATACTTTTATTGCTCCTGATGGTAAACCTGCTAGTGTGAGCTACTCATCAACCATGGACATGGCAATCATAAAAGAAGTTTTTTCTGCCATTGTTTCTGCTGCAGAGGTAAAGCTCCTGTTCTAGATCTGCATAAGATTTTCCCAGTGGGTTTGACACATGTTCACTTTTTCCATTTAGTTTTGAAATTTTCTAATAATGCCCCTTCGCCCACTTTGTTCTTGTTCCAAACAATATACTGCTCTTAATTCTGGACCCACTTGATGTATCTCCAAATCCTTTTTTGTCCCATTTATTGGCGGTGCTACTATTCCACTAAACTATTTTTTCCTCCTAACAAGTCCACATGAAGCCACCAAATCATTTTCCACCTCACTAGTAAAATGCAACTGACCATCTCCATATGATTGTGTTGCATAAAGTGGCTACTAGTTTTGATTGTGTCACGGCTAAAAATTCAATTCTTCAAGTTTTTTTTTTCACCGATTTGTATCAAAATGGTTTTTATTTCTACCCTTCCCCTTGACTGATGTGATGACAACATCAGTTTGTTCAATAATATTCATGTAAACCTCAAGTCATAGCCTTCATATGGAAATCAGTGACTTGAAAGTGCATAGCTACGTGAGGAGAGTAATACTGATCTCTTATAAAATGGCAATTCATCTGTGTTTTATGCATTCATGAAACACAGAAATGGAGGCAATGTGAACAACACTTATATTCACACTAATATCATCAGCATAGAGTGGTGTAGGATCTGAAAAATAATATATTAATATCTCTTGAGATATTTCTTTACCAAACAACTACACTACAAACTGATGATATAGCAAGATATTCAGCCTCATCAAATGACTTGTTGCACTTAAATGAAATGAGGGTCACCGAGGAACACACACCAGGGTATCTGCTGCTAGCCAAAATCACCATGTTTGACAAGAAAGAATCCTAACTTCATAACAACTTGTAAAAATAGAAACACACACAGAACACATGC
>JAOTQH010000005.1:4582689-4596046 GCA_025631255.1 Cornus kousa | reverse complement strand
GAAGGATACTTTTTGAGCCAACATAATCCCAGCACACTGTTCATGGCTCCCCGTGATGGAACATAACTAACAATATTACCATTCTCATGGTTGATAACAACTACTTCACCATCCAGAGTTCCAAAAACCATAAGGCTAGAGTCAGATGGATGGTACTCAAACTGCCGTGGACGAAAACTCCTTTCTTCTCCTGATATGTGGCAAAAGATAGAAAGCGGATGCAAAAGAGGCCAAGGGGAAGAACCCACTTTGGCAGCACAAAGTGACCTGGAATAGAAATGCTTAGAATTTCCTGAAACATAGGATGGTTTCCGCCTCCAGGTTTCTGTGCAAGTACGGCTTGCTTTAATTTCACGTTTCTGCAAGATACTAACAACACTCTCCTTATTCTTCCTTCTGTAAGGAAGGTACTCAAAGTACTGAGTAAAAATTAAATTGGCTCTCTGCCTGTCAATATTTCTGATGGGCAAGTTATCAAGAACTTTCAAATTGGGCAATGACGTTATCATGTACTCCCTATAGTGTTTCTCATAGCATATTGGCGAAGGATGATAAGAAATATACTTCTTTGGCACAATAGATGAGACATGTCTACAATTAGAAGAACTTGACGAGGACTCTTCACTTTGCATCCCCAATGTGCCAAACAGATTCTGCTATAACAGAACAGAAACCATTAAGTATTTGTGCCCATGTTGAAAAAGAGGGGGAAGAAAGCGTTGTTGGCACCATATTCTATAGCATTTTAAGAAATAAAATCATTCTTCAAAAGCCAAAACAGATTCGTAGCTGACTATGTTATATTTTGGTACATCACCATTCTTTTAATTCATACAAATGATCCTGCATATCTGCATGTGCAACTAAATAAATTTGTAACATAGAACTATTTTCTTTTTTGACAGGTAAACAGCATTTCACTAAGAGCACCGAAGAGGGTGAAACCCATGTACAAACAGCTGATACACAGATATCAGACCAAACTACAAAAGACTATGATATCATCTATCCCAAAAACTTTACAAAGGATCAACAAAAACTTAGGACCTCAAGTCAATCAACATAGAGGGAGCTCAACAACATATGCTAAAGATTCGAAGTAGGTGACTTTACCCTTCTGAGAAATATCATTACAATGTTACAATCAATGAACCAATGTTGTGGCATCCAAACAACCATTTCACATTTTCATGTTGAAACCACTGGATGCACCAATCAAAGATGTGATAACATCACCTTCTGGAAAAAAATATATATATGATAACATCTGTTTACCTCGTTTTGCAGATACAGGAGCTCCACCAGACTGGGCTCCCGATGGCGATTTGAAAATTCAACTTCACTATCATCTGACGAATCCTCAGGTGTGCTTTCAACTTCGTCATTCATAGAATAATAATGGTCCAGAAACATATTTGTAATTTCCGCTTCTGTGTCTGAATATTGATTTATGACTTCGTCAGCATCAAAAGATAATGCACCATTGTGAAGTCCAGTTTCCAGCTGATCTGAATCAGTACTCCCCCCAGAAGGTGATGCAGGACAACTTCCCGTGTCATCGCAACACTTACATTTCTGAAAGCGGAGTTCCACTAAAGAGGGAAGTTTAGACAATGCTGTACTAGTTGTCCAGAGATTAGCAACTCTCGTCTCGCACAACGAAAGGCACTTTAAATTTGGCATACAAGTAAAACAATCCTCCCGGAAACTAGTGAGTGAACTGCTGAAATCCAGGTTAAGAATGCGCAACTGCACAAACTTCCCAATCATGTTGAGCTTCCGGAAATGGGAAGACCTCAAGTTTAAGATTTGGCATGCCAAGCCATTGTGAGAGAGATCCCTGAATGAAAAAATCCAAAGGCAGTATGTTCAAACCATATAAGAGTGCAAAATTTATTTTTCAGAAAAAATAATAATAATAATAATAATAAAATAAAATAATTGAAGAAGAAAGAAAATTAAAAATTGTTTTCTTGAGCAAATAAGATAAAACTGAATCTGCATTCATCATTTAAAAATAAGGCACTACTAAATTGCAAATGACAGAAAGATCATGAATAACAATGTCAATAGAAATTGAGATCTCAGGAATATAAGTCGTGTTGGCAATTTCCTACTCAAAACTTGGGTTGTATTGTGTCAGTATCTTGAGTTGCTTGGTTACAATCTTAAAATACATTGGAGATCAAGACTCAGAACACAGTGCAACGATCGAATGCTCAGTCAAATATCTGAAGTACAGAGAAATGAGACCATAGAAAACTTAAATTGACCTATATTTCATTTTGATAAAACTCGGAATAATTTTCTAAGTTTGTTTCTCAAAATCAATCTTTCGAATCAAAGTATTTTGAAAAGTTTTTAAAAGGTTTTTATTGTGAAAAACTCTATACCTTGACAGCATGGTCGATCTATCGAAGGCTTCCAGAATGCCTCAATTGATAGATGGATCCATTAAAAAAAATCAAAAACCTACTTTGTAAACCAATATTCCCCAACAGAAGTGTCGGTCGATCAGGAGGTTCCCAGAAGGTATCAGCCAAACACTCGATCGATCGATATAGGGCAATAGTCAGTCTAGGGAAAGAATTAAGAGTCTCTAAGTGAGAGAAGAAAGAACCCATATATTTTAGATAGACATATAGCCTTGTTTCTTCAATCTGGGGTTTTCAACTTTTCCTAGGTTAATTATTATATGTAATTGAGAGAAAATAAACAAGGAAATCTGAAAAGTTAATGTTAAAGAACAAGTCAACAAATCAAGAGCAGAAAGATTTAACAACCCATTGAGAAGCAAAGTTCGTGAGTGCAAATCGGTTGACGGATTTACAGCGAAAGGATCAGGGGTGGTTTAGCCTAAGTCAAAAGGGACTAAGGAATTCATGGTATTTGAGTCTAAAAACTTAGTCTGCAACCTCCTTCCCTCATATCGGATTGTACATGACTAACCTAGGTCCTGTGGTTTTTCCCATTTAGCATTTTTGACATACAAAGTTTGGCGTTTCTGCTTCCTCTCCCTATACTTACGTTTATGTTTGTGTGATTGTGTGAATGCATGATAATCACTAAATTTAACTCAATTAAAATCACGATCAACAACAATTCAAAAGGGAAATTAAAATTGGACTAATATCAATAAGATCTATTAACCTCCCTCTTCTCTTCTAGGTCTAATTAATCGGTGCACTCTGATATATTAGAACCTTAGGTAAAGGTCTCAAGTCTCACAAGCAAAAGAAGAAATAAGAAAAATACAGGTTTTCCAAAAGGAAATACTCGCGGATCATTTTATTGGAATGATATTTGGAACAATTACAGTTGAAGATAAGAATCATTTGAAAGATGAGCATATTCATTCCGTAGCAGATCTGTTGCAAAATCAATTCAAATAGCAATTGGTTCGTTTAGAAAATATTGTTCGATAAACTATACGGGGAGAAACTAGGCGTTACATTTCTAAATAAGTAAATCTGTAGAGCTAGTCAATTTCAGAAGGAAAAAAAAAAAAAAACTGACTTGTGCCAGTATCGTGATTCTAGTAATTTCACATGGAAGAAGGAAGGGCAGAGTGTACAAGGCTCCCACCATTGCAGGCTTTAGGGAGGGTCAAATGTATGTGGCATTGCCTCCACATGCATAGAGATTCTTTGTTGATTCGAACCTGTAACCTCTAAGTCAAAATGGAGCAACCATACTGTTGCACCAAGGCCTGCCCTCAGTAATTTCACATGGAAGATTTACTCAACAATATGCACCATATCTAAACATTTTTTAAAATTTAAAACAACATTAAAGACCACTCTAATACTAAATAGCCTGACAATTAATTGGCTAATTTAAAATTCCAATTTTAATATTGAGTGAAAATTTAGATAAAATGATTGAACAATGTTCTGCATACATTGCATCTACCATGTGAAGTAAATTTCTCTGATCTTGAAATTTTTAATAACATGGACATCAATTCTAGATGTTTCCATATCTACCACTTTATTGCATTACCATTGTCTTCCAATTTGTTGTTCCAGAAGCATCCCCCAAAGGTGCAGCACTGAGCTCCATTTGGTAATGAGGGATGGAAAATGCAAGGAAGAAAGTAGGATGAATACAAGGGGAAACTCTCAACAAGAAAGGGGGCTTATCCCTGTTTCTGTTTCGTATAGAAGGAAAGGAGAAAAGAAGGTTCTTTTGATTCTTGCTCATGTTAGATAATACATATAAATTGAAAGCCATATTCAATGGAAGTTATATGTCCAGCTTGGAGGGAGATCTTCCATATGTTTCAAGATCAACCCTACAATATGGGGTATTTTCCAAACAGATCCTCCTACATCTATATATAAATGCTAATTTATGAAGAATATGCAAGAAAAGAGCTTCGCAAACGCCAGCCAATAATGGAGAGAGATATACTATTTTGAAGAATTCTATCAAATGGGACATCGTTCTATGTTGACAAGCAATAAGTAAAGGAAGAAAGAATTTATCTAGCACTTCTTTTCGATACTGACTGACACTGCAGCACTCATTTACAACCACTGCTGCTAAAACGCACCTAGGAGCCGAAAAGGCGAGTGGCGTAGCCTCCTTGCCAGTTCAGAGCACAGTACATCAAGGTTACTCAGGTGCCCTATCTAAGCATAATAGTTTATAGTAGGAGCTAAATTACAGTCAAGATTTCAAGACATAATGTGCAAGATAATTCCAAGTTTCATTAATTGATAGAACAGGAGCAGGTGAATGATATTTTGGTTGGTCTTGACATAGTGTATGACCATATTTTGGTAGGGACTCAGTTCCCATTCCTGAGACAACCTTATACATAGGTTCAAGTTTCAACGAGAGGGGTGTAAAAGAACTAGATTGAACAGACTCTTGTCATGACAAACTGTGATTATTGTGGAAAGACGAGACAACTAGGGATCACTAGTTAGAAGCTTCATTGTTGTCCCATTCAGGGGCATAGAGGGTGCACGATAAACCATTAGTAATGGGTAACCGAGCCTGACCAACGTCAAGAGATCATTGCCGCAGTCATCAACACCGCGCTCAATCGTTCGCTTGCGAGGGCTGCCTTCGGGTTCTTGTCTCCGATCTTGACAAACCATGAATCCGAACACTTTTCAATTAACAAAAGAAGTAGAGCTTGGGCAAGATCAGCTCTCTCTCTCTCTCTCTCTCTAAATCTTCTTTATGTACTGCTTCAAATTTATAACGAAGGAGAGTTAGTAGAGATTGTCAAAATGGAAAGAAGGAACAAAAGAAAAATGAAAAGGGGCTACAGCAGATCTCTTAAAAGGATATCTAGAAAGCAATTTACATACAGAAATTGGTGAATGTTGATGCATTTTGAGAGCAATAGCAAGAGAGCAGGAAGAGAGAATAATGAGCAAAACTTACCCAGCTCCACCAACATGAGAGACAAAGAGAGGTGGAAACCTTGTGAATTTATGGCGTATTGATGGGAAACTAGTAATTTGATAGCACTACTGTTGTCTTTTCGCAAAAGGCCAATGGCAGTTCAGTCAATACATGAATATTATTTGATGTTCTAACGACTGGTTAACAGCACAATGTGCAATTAGGGCAAACCTCAGGGGGATAAGTGTAATTTACCCTATTGTATATTATATAATATACTTGTTCAATTTTCTTTGGTGAAGATGATATAATATACCACATTACATAGAATTATTATATATATATATATATATATATTTCAGATCCATTTGATTGGTATGTAGATATATATATGCATATACATATAAATCTATATCTATCTATAAATACTACTATTAAAAGTGTAAGCAAATTTGGGTATTTCTATACATTTTTATACTATTTTTTTTAACAATTACATTTTTTAGTTTTTAATTATTAACAAGTAAGAACTAACAAGTGTGTCATTATATTTAACATACCAAGAGACATCAGTTATAATACTAAGAAGCAAGAGTTATATTCCCTTTGATCCCAAACATGATTTGAAACACAATACTTATCAAGTAAATGAACCAATAAGTGTGTTATTATATTTAGCATACCAAGAGACAACAGTTATAATACCAAGAGGCAAGAGTTATATTAATTTGGTGCGGAGATGGATTGGCTTTTGTTTTTAATTTGTCTTTATTTTTACATGAATTTTGGCTTACTCAAACCGAGTGCTAAGAGCTATATTTATTTACAAGAATAGGGTACAAAGAAAGGAAACCAAATCAAAGAAAAACAGGAAATATGCCAAAATCTACGTGATCCCAATAAAAGGCTAAAAACAGCTAATAAAAATAAAAATAATGATAATGAAGATAGTTCAACACTCTCCCTCAAGTTGGAGTGTAGATATTAATCAAACCCAGCTTGGTAATCGAGGAATGAAGCAAAGATGGACCAACAGATTTGGTGAACACATCGACCGACTAATTAGAGAACCGAACAAAGCACGGCTTCATAATTCCCGAACAAACCTTCTCTCTCATAAAATGAATGTCCACCTCTATATGTTTAGTCCTCATGAAGAACAACAGAATTTGAAGCAAGCATGATGGCTGACTTATTATCACAAAACAAGTCTGAGAACTGTTTTTCACTTAGCCCTAGCTCCTCCAAGAAAGATCGAAACCAGAGAATCTCACAAGTACCCTGAGCCATGGCACGATACTTAGCCTCTACTGAAGATCTCGAAACTATAAGTTGCTTCTTACTTTTCCAGGATATAAGATGGTCTCCATAGAAAGTAAATAAGCCAAATGTTGAACGTCTATCAGTCTTGGACCCAGCATAGTCTGCATCACTAAAACATGATAGCCCAACCTGCCTACTAGAATAATAGAATAATCCAAGTCCAGGACAAGACTTAAGATATCGAAGAATATGATATACCGCATCCATATGAGATGTAAGAGGAGCATGCATAAATTGGCTCACAACACTAACCGTAAAAGCCAAATCAGGACGGGTGTTAGTAAGATAAATCAATCTTCCTACCAAGCGCTAATACTGTGAAGGATCAAAAAGGAGATCTCCAGACTTAGCCGAGATCTTCAGATTAGGATTTTTGCGATAAAGAGATACCCTACTTAGATCTAGCAACCTCAATTCCCAAGAAATGTATGAGTTGCTCAAGGTCTTTCACATCAAAAGCTTTAGCCAATTGAAGATTTACTTAAGCGATCGCGGGGATCTCTTTGCCAGTAATGATGATATCATCAACATAGACAAGAAGAATGATACATTGACCAATGGAGGAACAGTGGATAAAACGTGTATGGTTTTAACAAACTCCATGGATAGAATTACATCACTGAAGCGGCTGAACCAAGCTCTAGAAGATTGTTTTAACCTATACAAAGACTTCCACAATCGACAGACCTTTTTCCAGCATACTCCCCCTCAACCCAAAAATCAGGTGGAGGATCCATGTAAATAGTCTCAAGAAAATTACCGTTAAAGAAAGCATTCTTCACATCAAGCTGATGAAGAGGCCAATTGTGAGAGGCAGCTAGGAAGACAAGCAAACAAACTGAGGTCAATTTAGTCATTGGAGCGAAAGTATCATTAAAGTCTTTACCAGGAATCTGAGTAAACCCTTTGGCCACCAAACGGGCCTTATTCCGATCAATTAAGCCATCAACCAGATATTTAACACTGAATACCCATTTGCAACCTATAATTTTTTCACCAGGAGGGAAAGATACAAGCTGCCATGTTTCATTATGCTGCAAAGCATCCATTTCTACCTTCATAACAGACATCCAATTGGGATTCCGGAGAGCCTCACGCACATTTTTGGGAATGGAAATGGAATCAAGTCTGCCTAAAAAGGCTCGGCAAGACCCTGAAAGACCATCATAAGAGATATATTGTAAAATAGGATGATCAGAACTACAAGCAAATCCAAATCGAGCAAGGGCTTGCAGTCCCGAGTGGGATACCGAGACTCAGGAACAATGGCAGAGAAATGTAAAGGAGAGAGAGGAGGTGTACTTGAACTTGTATCTAAGGAGGATGAAGACAGTGGATGCAGAGCACGAGGGCGGCGAGAATAGACCTACAAAGGGGGTGAGGAAACAAGAAGAGAAGACTCTTTCTTGAAAAATAGGAAGAGGACGAGCAAGAGGAGAAGCCTCTTGATCAGGAGTAGAAGTTTCCTGCAAGATAGTGTTAGAACCATAAAAAGGGGTATGGTCATGAAAGGTGACATCAAGAGAGTGATACATGTGTTAGTGTACCGGATCATAACACCAGTAACCTTTTGACATGGAATAGTATCCTAAGAAGATACATTTAATGGCCTTGTCATCAAGTTTAGTACAATAAGGGCTATAATTCTGAACAAAACATGTACATTCAAACACTCAAAGCATGATGGAAAAAAGAGTAATATCAAGAGCCACCCTGGTAGATAAAGCTCCGAACTGCTCCTGAAGCTTACCAATCTGGGACTGTAACTAATTGAAGTCCTGAAAAGATGGTCTGGGAGGAGTTGAAGCAGGAGAAATAACAATATGTGGAGTAGTATACCCACCCATTGTATCTGCTACTGCAGCCACAGCCAGAAGGACAATTGCGAGAAAATTTCTGCTTTAGCTCGAGATGAAGCTTAAAGCAGCGATCCTTTACATGACCCGTGGCTCCACAATATTGACAAATAACCTTTCCCTCTGAAATCTAAAAACAGCAGCAAGAGCTATTTGATCAACTGAAGTCTTTGCTAAAGCTACTGGCTGAGAGATTTGACGTCTATGCTCCTCATGGTCAACAATAGCGAAAACATCATATAAATCAAGCATAGGAGAGGTGTTTATGATCTGAGTTCTAAGAGCATCATACTCGGATCGTAAATCCATAAAAAACTGGTAGGTACGCTGGCGGTCCAGTCTCTTAACCAAAAGAGTTAAAGCTTCTTCAGAGAAATCAGAGAGAGATTCATATTGTGCTACTTTTTCCCACCTAGACTGGAGGTACCCAAAATACTCTAAGACTGATAGCTTGAGTGTCTCCTGAGATGCATGAGCAATCTCCTAAGGTGGTTCAAAGATACGAGCGTCATTGCGGGAATGGGCATACATCTTGTTAAGGGCTTGCCACAAACGAAACCTAAAAGCCAACCAGTTTTCCCTTTCCTTCCAATATAAAGTTGAAGAGAACGGGATCAAGATACGAAGTTGCGCCCATTTAAGAGCACACTAGTAACCAGTTGCGCCGGAGTATGCTGTGCCAAAGATAAAGTGTCATTTTGGCTACTGGAATCACTCATGGTACCAAAATAAGGCTGGTCGTCAAAGAGGGAGGAGAGAGAAAAATAAGGCCGAAAAAATCGGCATTTTCCTGTAAATATGATGCCGAATAAACACCGGCAGCCCACAAAGGAGAAAAAAAAAAAAAACAGAAGGACCCTTAGGTCATAAAAAAAACTAAGGGAATTCTCCTAAAAAAGGAATCAAGGGTTGGGAGAAGATGGAGGTGCGCCGGAGGCGAGGGAAAGAGGAGGGAGGGAGGGAGAGAGGTGGCGGCGGCATTGGGGAAGGAAGATGAGGAGGTGAAGGTTTTTTTTGTTTTGCTCTGATACCAAAAAGAAGAGTTTTGAGGTTTTGGCTTACTCAAACCGAGAGCCAAGAGCTATTTTTATATACAAGAATATGGTACAAAGAAATTAAACCAAATCAAAGAAAAACAGGAAATATGCCAAAACCTATGTGATCCCATGATTACGAGGATTTTATCTATGTGATCCCACGATTACGAGGATCTTACATAAAACACCTAAAAAAAAGGCTAAAAACAGCTAATAAAAATAATAATAATAATAATAATAATAATCAAGATTCTTCAACATGATACAATGATAGAATTAACACAAAATCAATATGTACAAATTCTAATACATTGCTAGTTTACTATAAGTTTTGATAACACGTGCAAATCACACGCCTCTTTTCCTAGTGTGTGTGTGTGTGTCTATAAGAAAGACAAAACAATAGAACCAAACCAAAACAATCCAATCACCTAAGGTTCAGTTTGTTTGATTCCAGTAGTTCCAAAAATCTTTAATGTGACTTCATCATCATAGTAATGATCCAATCAATCAAGTCAAGCAACCCCCAATTGGCCGAACATGACCTTTGATCATAGCATATGGCAAACACTTGTTGCATAATCCTAACAATTTTAACAACAATAACAATATAACAAATAAGCAGATAAAATGTTTTTCCAAGATTAAAGGATTCTACACAATGCATACACATACAAGAGACGAAAAAAATTACTTCATAGTATATAAGACTGTCTCCAGTAAAATTTGTTAAAATTCTAAAACCCTGTGAATCAAAAAAGCCTTAAGGTAGTTCAGTATCACCTAAGAGTTAAAGATGTCATTAAATGCAGACAAACAAACTGAAATAGAGAGTTAATTGCATATACTAAGTTTATCTGAATTTATAAACCACTGCTTATTATTTCCCAAATTTCCAACCCCAGAAAACTTGACTTGCCAATGTTGCAGATCTTTGCCCTTTTGTTATTGTCAACATGGTCAGGAGATAAAAAGTCTTCAACTTAAGAAAATGGTAATTGAGTAGATAGATATTATACAAAATTATATTTTAAAAGCAATACTAATACCGCAAGAAGTCCTTCCCAAATGACGAGTCCTGGAGATCAACAATGCGGAGCTTTTGATTGATTGCACGCAGCAACAACAGAGTAAGTTCTCCATCAAAGACACATGATGATTTCTGGATTATGTCAACCACCTCAATCTCGGAGGTGTCAATTTCCATAAATACATCGAGAAGCGGATGGAAATCAGTATCCTTCAAGTCATCCAAGATAATCACAAGGCTACACTGCTTGTGGTGAGATTTTTTACGCTCAGCCTGAAAGATCGAACAGAAAGAACTAATCAGAATTAATTTTCATTTCCTTCAACAAGAACAAATGTAAGCGGGAAAGAAGGAAGGGTGTGACTAGAATCTTGGTTCTTACCATGGTAAGGAAAAGACCTGAGCACAGAAATTTGCGAAATATAATCAAGAAAAGTTTGATAATCTTCTTTTTCACTCTTCTTGCGATAACTAATTGAAGCAGAAGAGCATAGTCTAACATCTAAACATCAGACCTAATGCCCAAACATTTAGGAAAGAATTGTGCCACTAAAATTTTCACTAAACAATAGTTTAATGCATGGGACCTCAAGGGCCACATAGAGTGTAGTGAAACATGCCATTACAGTACAAGAATATAGGAAGTCTACAGTAATCACGTGAGGCATGCACTTCATTTTTATAATGTTACTATTGGAATATTTATAAAAGAGTAATTCGACTTTTCACATATCTCAAAAAATTGTTTCAACCCAATGGTTAAATAGGGAGAACTCATGACTCTTCTCATGAGATAGACCTCTTAGGAACATTACTCATTATAAAAACAAGCAAATTTTGTATTATTAGAAAATAAGGCAGCTTTTTGAACAAGTAAAATAAATCGACTTATCCATGTATAAACTTATCCCACAATAATAATGATAATTCCAAAAAGAGCTCATAAGAAAACCCACAACTTACTAGGCAACTGGACCAAGCAACAGCAGATGGCTAATGATTTTGTTGTCCTGTTATGCAACACCAATTAACAATGAGTTGTCGCCTCTTTGGACAATTGATAACCCATCTCTCAAAGCATCGTCCTCTGTCTTACCATGACCTGAGAATATAGTACGCTAAAGAAGGCCTTAATCTCCTCATTTCCCAGTCTTGCAATGGTGAACGAAAAAATTTGTCCCACCTAACCGGTCCTCTAAGACCCTAAGATAGTCTGCAAACATACCCTATTGATCAGATGCAGTCCTAAAACATGGCAAGGCTCAAAATAAAGGTCCCTCACCTCACTAATGATCAACCCAGAATAGCAGAATTAAACTATATCCTGCTACCAAGTACCAACCACTAACCTCGTATCACAATCGTACCTGATAATCTTCGCACTCCCAGCTTAAGGGCCCCGGACCAATAGTTCTGTTTCCAACTATCCTTTATAAACTCTCTCTTTCCATCCTGTACCGCAACAACCACTTATCCAAGAGCTTGATCGAACAATCATACGTTTCGGTACCCAACCCCTCCTCCTTGAGGGGAAACAAACTGCTTTCAAATCCCACAAGTGATACTTGAATTCATTCTCTTTGCCACCCAACAGAAAGTCCTTCTGAAGCTTTTCCAGAGCTCAATTAGCACTAGTCACAATAGAAGGTAAGGGAGACAAAAAGTATGTAGACTAGTTAAGAGTTACCTAAACAAGTATTGCCTCTTTCAACACGCCACCTACGAGCATCCCGAACGCTTACGGCCTAAAAGACGAACTAAAAGGAGGCCCAAATAAGCAGTAGAGAAAGCACTCTGAAACCCATAATGCACACAAAAAAGGCCCATCACCTCCATCTTCCCTACCGAAATCAGATCACTCTTGGCTTAAGTGGTCTCAAACTGACACTTTCGAAAGCAAAGACAGAAAGATTTCAATAGCTTCAATTGATCTTTCTTGGCCCTACAAAACAGAATCGTATAACCACGAAATAAAAGATAAGATAACGCTCTAGGAGTACCCCTAACCAGCCCAAACAGAAATCCTGTTAACGTGCCTCCATCCACTTAACATTATACGGATGCATGGTTCTATCACCATAATAAAGAAGAAAGGAGAGAGTTGATCTTCTTATTTGAGGTCTCTCGACCCACTCAAGAAACCTGTCAGCATTCTGCAAAGATTGAAAATTTGATTGAACTAATGCAATATTAGATCAACTTCTCTCCATGATATATACAATATATAACGAGTGTAAGCCTTTTCAATATCCAGTTGGCAAACAATTCTGATACCATTACTGCAGCAAACAGAGACAAAACAAAAGTCCTCTAGCAGCAGTAAGATAGACTAGGATCACCCGAATCACTGTTGGAACCTAAATTTCTAAAAGGTTCGCTCTAATCTTGCCTAAACAAACTCTAAAATCCCACACAGCATTAATAACACCTTCACCACTTCTCTTTTCTTTTTTCCTAAATGGAAAATAAGAGTGAATATTTGGCTTCTTCAAGGAATCAAGATAATTTCCAAAGCTCAATAATTATTTGAATCAATCCCTCCTCCTTGAAGAAAACTCACCCTTGAGTTTGAAGCAAATTTACAATGATTTATCGAAAACCCCAGCATTGCCTTCCATCCTTTCTTTCGTCTTCTCCAATATTGAACCCTGTTGGAAAGTCACAGTTTTTATCTTTATAGGAAAATCAGGACAGCTGTAAATTAGTGGGAAAATCTTTGACTTTGTAATTAGTTGGAAACTAATCCTCAT
>JAOTQH010000005.1:4525304-4537059 GCA_025631255.1 Cornus kousa | reverse complement strand
GGATATTAATGACTGAAACATAGCCATTGTTTTTCATTTATCCATTGCTCTTATATTTTTTGTTGCTATTTCACCTAAAACCCTAGAAATCACCGCAAATCAACATTCAGATTTCTCTGTATCGCTTCTGAATTTTCAATCTCAGATCGAGTCAATTCCGTAACCCGACCAGTTGATGCGATGGTGGTCTGCAAATGCCGCAAGGTACTTCATTGCCACCTTCTCTTTTTGGCATTTGTTTGTTTGTTTTTCACATTCACGGACTTATTAGATAGCAATTTGATTTATTCTATGGCTCAGTTTGTTTTCAGATTGTGTTGTAGTACTTTAACGAGAGGTTTTAGATCGGATCGATCTCGCAATTTGAAATCTGAGCAAAATTTGAAATTCTCGATTTCAATTCACTGTTCGACTGTAGCATCAATGCGTTTGTTGTTTTCTTAGCTACATCCAACACTAAATCAAGTTGATTATTAGTTAGAAATGGGTGATCCAAGACATGCATATATGAAGTTTTAGATTATAGTCCATCGATTAGCTTGATGAGGTGTTGCTATTGACCATTACGGTAGCAGTTTATTGCTAATTTTTGTGCACCTTGTTTCGCATGATTGATAGTTTGGAATTGGCATTAAGAAGACTTTGCCTCTAATTATCTTCCCCATGTTTCTTGACTTTAAAGACTAATGGATATGGTGGTTTGGGATTTCAGGCAACCAAGTTATACTGTTTCGTGCACAAGGTCCCTGTTTGTGGAGAATGTATATGTTTCCCGGAACACCAAATATGCGTGGTATGATCTTAGAGTTTGTCTATTTGATTCTTGTATGATGTACTGTGTGCTTTTTATTTGAACGTGAGTTTAGCTTGTTGCTTCTCATAGTTGTAATTGTAACTGGCTTTTCTTATATATCAGTGCCTTTGCCACCTCAGTTTTGAACACAAATTCTTATTTGTATATGAATCTTCAATTGGCATAACATGGTCTACTTTAGTGCAGATCCTCTGACTCCTGTCAATGTTTATGTGCAGTATTTGGTCATATTGCATGTTGTAACTTACTTTGGAATTGAGTTTCTGTTGCAGCCTTGTGCTTGTTTTGTCATAATGGGTTTGTTTGGGATCTGATTTGATTTATGAATCTTGGATAATAAATTGGTTTGGTGCATCTGGAGAAGTTATTGAGCTTGGAATCAGCGGCATATACTGCAGAGTCTTAGATTTAGACAGGCTATGATTTGATATTTTTTCTGGCAACTTCTGGTAATCACTTGTTTAATCCGTAGAAATTATGAGGTTAATATAAACTCAGTTTATATTTCAAGTGTGTTCTCTTGAGCATTAGGGTTGCTTGATTTATTTTCACTTTAAATTTAGAGGTCATTTAAGCTATTTCCATATCGACATGCAGTGTCATTTAGTAGCACAACACGACACACATTAAACTCACAATTTATTGAAAAATAAGCTGATTTAATTCTCAAGTGAATTTACACATTAGGAAACAAGTGAGGAACACTTTTGGTCACCAAAAATAAATAAATAAATAAATAATGACAAAGCATATTCACACCTTAACTCAAGGAGAAGAGAGTTATCTCTCCATGTTCTCTGTAATGTTTTAGTGTTTGTATTGTGCGTGCACGCTTTCATGGCATAACCTTTGGGCAACCACCTAGTCACATGGCCCAATTGTTGGCCACCTACATGGGCACTGCAAAAGGCAACCTGATTGTGGGCCATGCTTGGTTGCTTGATAAGTTCTCACGGATAGCCTGAAAATTGCAATAAGGGTCAAAAGATGTGAGTTTATAGTAGTGTTGACCTAGTGCTGTGGCGTTTTTCACCGCTTCCATTCAATAGTGCTACTTCTACATAATTACAGAGAATATTCTTTTTGACTGCTTGAAGAATTCATTTCTGTCAAAGCTGATGAAAGTTAGCATACTTGTTGACAACTAATCAAACTTTTTTTTTTTTTTTTTTTGTATGCATGCTTTTGATGAATTATGTTTATAATATCGTTAATATATTTTTTTGAGAAATTGATATAGATACTAGTAGGAACAGAAAATTTCCTGTTATATTGTTTTTGTGTGAAAAATATCTCCCTTTTTACATTTAGGCTCCGTTTGTTTTGACGTAAAATAATTTTTTTGTAAAATATTTTCCTTTTTTAGGTAAAATATTCTTTTATTTTTACTTTTTCGGTGTTTGGCAAAGGTCTACGTCGAGGTTGAGTCCATCGGGCTGGGCATGTAAAATAACTTGTCGAAAATTGATGGATAAGTTATTTGTGTTAAATTTAATATTTTTTTTCTTCGTAAATATATATATATATATATTTTTGATAAGTAATTGGCCATTTTGTTCGTAAATATTTTACGACAACCAAACACTAGAAAATCATAAAAAAAAAAAAAATTTTTACATCCAAACAAACGGAGCCTTAAGATTCTCACGTTGTCGACATCATCATCATCCTTGTCTTGAACCCAATTGACTGGGGTGGTATTCTTCTCTGGTTCTAATGTATGCTCATCATGAATTTGCATCATATGATTATCTCAACATTGTCTTCTTTTCTGATCCAAATAGCAAACTTATCTTTAATTAAAGATTTTTAATATAGAGTTGGTTTGGATTTGTCTTGAAAAACTCAATTTCGTTCTGGTTTCGTACTCTAACTATTAATATATTTGAAAAACAAGTTGCCTCTATTTTCAAAATTGTAAGAACCCCCCCCCCCCCGGATTTTTTTCCCTTTATTTGTTGAAGTCTCGTTGCACTAGAAGTTTGTCTTTCTAATGTGGTAGGTTCTTAGTATAAGTAGGACTGGCTATGTTGATATTCTTTGTGTGTGCATATTTATCTGTCACATTTTGAATTTTACTTTATCAAGATATTTCTTTCTGAGTGTTTGTTTATGACTGCGTTCGGGTTATATGTACTGATATTGTCCAATTTCATAGGTCCGTACTTACTCAGAATGGGTAATAGATGGAGAGTATGATTGGCCTCCTAAATGCTGCCTTTGTCATGGTGTACTTGGAGAGGGGACTGATTCTTCAACTACTAGATTGGGTTGCTTGCGTATGTAATCCTGCAATGTAGTTAAACTTTTTCCTACATTCATATTTTCTCTCTGGAAGAAATTATGTTGAAGTCAACTGCATAACTTATATTTCTTTATTGCTCATTTTAGATACTATACATACAAATTGCTTGGTTTCACATGTTAAAAGTTTTCCTCCGCACACTGCGCCAGCTGGATATGTGTGTCCTGCCTGTTCCATTTCGGTGAGATTTATTTCCAGAAGTTACAAATTTATTTTATAGTTTTTGTCTTCTTTTGATTTAACATCTATTTCAGGAAGTTGTATTGCTCAACACTGAAATATATAAATCACATTTTGATATATACATATATATATATATTTTATGACCTCTGAATTTGATTGGATTATGTGGTGACTGGGCCTTATGTGATAAAAGAATAGCACTAGGTTAAAAGAAAAATTCTATAGAACCGTTATTAGGCCAACACTGCTTATTGGAACAGAGTGTTGGGCTTTAAGAAAGAAACAAAACAGCGCCTTCATGTAGCAGAATTGAGAATGCTAAGATGGATTATTGGAGTGACTAGAAGAGATAAGGTCACACATGAAAGTGTAAGAGAAAAGTTGGGTGTGGCACTCGTCAACGAGAAAATAAGAGAGTAGATTTAGATGGTTTGGACACATACACCAGAGGCCTATAGAAGAACTGGTGAGAAGAGGAAGCTTAATTTCCATAGAAGGTAAGAGACGAAGAGGGTGACCAAAAATAATATGGGATGAAGTTATTAGAATGACTTTAAAAAGTTAAATATAGTAGGTGATATGGTTGGTAATAGAAATGAATGGAGACTCCATTCATATGGGAATAAGGCAAGGACGATGATGAACTCAGAAACCTTAAAAGGCTTAAACTCGCCATCTTAGAAGCACACCAACAACAGACAACTGGTTTATAACACTGTAGTGCAGTGAGCTAATCATGAACTCTACAGAATATATGAAAGCTCACCCCTTGACTGTATAGACTAACACAAACAACCGGTCAGTTTACTTATGTCTAACTTGGAAGCCTTTTTCGGCAGGGCTTGTCTGAAGAATGTATTTTGTCTTTAGATGAGAGTTGAGTTTTGAATGTGAAAGCTCACCTGTTGACAGTTTGTGGCAAACTCTTGATGATTGCTGTGGTATTGTAGCGGGTGTTATGAGGTTTGGTAGAAAGAATTAACAGTTCATTGTCTTGCATGCTTATGCACCTTCTAGAACATTATGCTTTTGGACTTTATGCTGGATTCATTGGCCTTCAATTCTTTCTAACAACTACTAGGAAAATCAGGTTTCTTTAATCTATATGCATCCAAATATGTACTCTTTATGATCATGGTATTGCTTTAGAACTTGTTTTGGCTGTGTCGTTGATAGTGCTTTGTTGCTGCAGATATGGCCTCCAAAAAGTGTCAAAGATTCAGGATCCCGTCTTCATTCAAAGCTGAAGGAAGCAATTATGCAGGTAATGCCCATGCTTGGACCTATATTTATTGCAGTTAAGTTGCTACTCTACAGCAATTTGACAATCAGTTTTGGTTTTGTTTAGTTTTTAACAAATCTTTTTTGCTATTTTTCCATTTTAAAAGTTTTGGTCCTTATATTGTTCCATTATCATTGTGAGATGATGTTGTCTTTATAATTGATGGCTGAATGAATACATGAAGGCTTAGGGCCATTCTCATTCTTCAATTTTCCCTCTTTAGTAACAGTACAGCTGAGGCGAATTAGAGGTGCCTACATCTGTTTGAGTTACTTCCTCTTTGAAGTCTCAAGAATTCAGTATGGAAGGAATTTATGTGCGCGAGGAGTTATTGTCTAAAGTTTGTTAATTAGAAAGGGGAAGTATCGTGGGTGTGTTGGCAATATTATGGTACAAGGGGAAGTATCGTGGGTGTGTTGGCAAGGAAGTATCGTGGGTGCGTTGGCAATATTATGGTACAAGGGGAAGTATCGTGGGTGTGTTGGCAATATTATGTTGTCCAGCCAACATGTTTGTCAGTAGCTGAAAATTTTTGATCTCGTGAGGCACTAAGATAGTTAAAACTGCAGTGAAGTGCCACCTATAGTCACTTCATCTATTAAAGATCAATGGTATAGGGTCATTGCATAAAGGTCGCATAAAGATCAATGGTGTCGTTTTATCCTTAGATTCCTACAGCTGCTATTGTTAACACATTGAACCACTGATGCAATGAGGAAAGACGAATGGTGTGTGGTTCAACTGAGATTATGGTCCTAGATAGACTGGATGATGAAATAGGATTCTCGTAGCTGGCTCCAAATTGTTGACACCAAGGTTCTGTTGTTGAGTTAACTATTTATGTAACAAAATAATCCATAGGATTGAAATGTATGCATCCTCATGTTAAAATGTTCTCTTTTGCATTTATCTTATAACAAAATGATATTATGTTATTTTTCAACTAGCAAATATACTCACCCTGACATGCCCCAACTGGGGCTTGAATCCTCAACCTCCCTTTTGGGAAGGAGGACATACCACCCAAACCAAAGCTTTGGTGGTATAACCTATGTTACATGTACTCTTCAAAACTAGTGACGTACCTGTGTCGGACACACGGTACTTGGACATGGGTATGGGATGTCTAACATTTTTGGTTGGACATGCACTTGAAAGCATATCTAGTAATTCAATTTTATTATATTATTACTTCAAAATGAGTGAAGTGTCTGTATTCAACACTATGTTCAAAATGAGTGAAGTGTCTGTATTCAACACTATGTTGCATGAAAAAAATATTTTACTTTAGATAAAAAATAAAATATTAAATAACATGAATATTTAGAAGTGTCCATGTGTATCTGTTTTGGAGATTTGACACGTCCGATGCGTGGATACATATCAGTACCCGACACACATACCCGAGTCCATGTAACATAGGGTATAATGCAATGAATATCTAAGTTTCCGCCTGTGCTGTTCAATTTTCACGCAGTTCCCTGTTTTATCTTTATCAAAGGAAGCATGCTGGCCGAGAGCTATCTCAGGCCAAGTTGTTTGTACTTTGCTTTTCATTATAATAAGTCCAACATATATAATGTTGCATTGGTGTTCTTATGTATTGGACATGATAGCTAGAGTCACTTGTCTTGCTAATCTCCTTGTGATGTATGATTTTGGAACTCTATGTTGTTGTTTTGCAGACTGGTCTGGAGAAGAACTTGTTGGGAAATCATCCAACTGAATCCCGTGGACCTCCTCCTGCTTTTGCCTCAAATCCACTGATTCATACATCTGTAGCAAAAGATCCTGAAGGATACTTGGCTACAGCTGGAATAGGTTCTACTAAATCTTCAGTCACAGATATTGTGGAGATAGATGGTCCCAGTTCTGCGAGTCCATCCAATCATGATTCCAATTTCATGAAAAGCACAAGCCCTTCTGGTGTAAGAAGATCTTGCATTAATCGTTTATTTTGTTTTTCCCTGGACATGCATCTGTATATGGGCATCTGTCTGATGTACTTTACTGAATTTGCTGTCTCGTATAAACTTATCTTCTTAAAACAAAAACGCAGCCTGGGGCTACTACACGAAAGAACGCATTCCAAGTTGACAAGCAAAACTCTGAAATGTCATATTTTGCGGATGATGAAGACGGGAATCAGAAAAAATATACAAAAAGGGGTGAGTAGAATTTGTCTATGTTAATTTTGAATTGTTATTTTCTCGGTTATAAGATTTTCTTGTTGGCAAACTTCTGAATTTATTTTCTTGATGTTACCCTGATTCTTCTACTCATCATAAAAATAAAATTTTAAAATAAAAAAGTTACCCTGATTCTGATCAAAACTGTATTGTAGTCTTCAAGCATTTTACTCAGTACCATGCATGCCACCAAACAGTAGTCATTAAGGCATTTCTCAAACTGTTATGAAGAAGATGTTTTTACGTTCATTTGATTTGTATTCTCATTTCATTTTACTTCATGCATGCTATGTTTTTATTTCATGGAACACCTTTATGGAACATTTTGGAATCAATTAGTGAGGCTCTTAACTGCAGGTCCCTTCCGCCATAAGTTTCTTAGGGCATTGCTACCTTTCTTGTCGAGTACATTGCCAATTCTTCCAGTGACTGCACCACCACGAAAAGATGCATCACATGCAGAAGATGTCCCAGAAGGTCGCTCGCGGCATCAGAGATCTTCAAGGATGGATCCAAGAAAAATCCTTCTCATCATAGCAATCATGTAATGTTTGCTGATCTCCTTTCCTGATCCCCCTATTGCCTTGTTACCCACGTTCTGTTCCAGATAAGGGAACTAATATATAAGGTGAAAAAGGTGTGCTAATGAAAAAAGAATTAGAAAAGTTACAAATGAATGTTGTCTTGCAGGGATTTGCTTTAGTACATGCACGAAAGTTGCATTATTACCCATACTGTTGTTCATTTGGGGAACCAGGCCAAATGTGTTGTAGTGTAAATTCTCTCAATCAATGACACTGAGGTTACAGAATGGCTGAAAATTCTTTCTGAGGCAATTTTATAAATTTCTTCTTTAAAGAGATCAAGATGAAATCAATTAAAATGAAGATATTTTCTCTGTAGAACTTGGTGCAACTATTGAGTCTATTATCACTTCTATTTTCTGGCAAATGAAAAGGGTTCATACCCATTGTGGCCCCCCATAACCAAGGGTGCTGGGAGGGGTTGACTGGATACAAACCTAAACCTTGGCATTATTCGCACTAAGTGGCCTTGTTTATGGTTCGGGCCTGAGTTCTCAAGTTTGACAGCCGCCATATTTTACCAATGCACTTAGCAATAACCCCTATATTTTAACTAATGCAAATATTCCATTATTACGTGCAGGGCATGCATGGCTACAATGGGTATTCTGTATTACAGAATTGCACAACGTGGTTTTGGTGAGGAGCCTGATGAGGAGCAGCAGTGATCAACAATCTTGTACAGATTGTGATGGTGGCACCTGTTGTGTGGTACATCTTTTCCGGATATTCTGGTCCTTTCTTGTATATGCTCAGCAGCCACTCCCTTGTGTGAAACTGGGGCTGGTTTATTGCCAGACATACAAGTTGAGACTTTTGCTACAAAGAATTTTCATTTCTCTGATAACAGAAATGTTACATATGCTTTCTTGCTCGATACCCCCTCTCTGTTGTTGTTTTTCACTTTCGTTTGAAAATGAATGCGGAATATCACGATGCAGGCAATTTTTTTAATGTTAAATCGGGTTCCTTTGTAATTATTTATCTCTAGCCAATAAAGTAGCTACAAGTAAAAAGTCGGATGGACCAATTGTAGTCAAAATTTATAATTCCGTATCTTTTGCGTTCTTACTGAGCTGGGAATCTGAGCAGGGCTGATCTGATCAAGGGTTTAGTTACATTTTGGAAGTAAAAATTCTGACCACTTTCACCTTGATAGTTTGAAAAACCAGGTTTGAATCATTGAGTTGTACACCTAGAAAACAGAAAGCTGCCTCTGGTCTCATCAAGTCAATGTCATTGTTTCACGACTCTTGTTACATTTTGATGTGTTTTCTTTTCCTCTTTTTTCTTTGATATCTGAATTAAGATTTCATTTGTTGGTATTAACATAGTGTATGAAATATTCTGGTGTTTCCATTTCTTAAATTGTGGTGATAGAAAGAAAAAATAGGAAGAATAGCACGTTTAAAACCAACACAATAGAACCTACCTTGGGTTGATTCTATCGTATGTACGTTCGGTTCTTGGTTGAGAATTTGGTTTGTGTTTGACAAAAAGAAATAGTTGATCATGGTTGGTCGAGATTCAACATGAGCACCATTAAGTGTGTCAATTCTTGCTCATCGCTATGGTGAAGAATTTGTATCTTACTGTCACCTCGGGATTGCTCAAGATGGAGCAAGTATGATTCACTCCCCAAGGTCAGTGCCCGGTACTCGAGGAAAATTCGGTGGAGGTTCGTTGTAGGAAGGAGGGGGAGTCGAATCAAAATCCCGAGGAGGCTGGCTTCAAGGGGAAGGAGCGGGAGTCGAACCAAAGACCTCTTTATCATCAATGTTTTGCTCTGACACCACACACACACAACACTCAATCCATGAACTAATAACTTCAATGAGGTCATATTCATTTTTTTTTTGGTAAGTAGTGAGGTCACTATTCTATAATTTATTTCTTCATTAATAATAGCTGTTTGGATTATAAAATATAAGTTAAATGGTAACAAATAAATCTAACATTTTTTTTTTTTCGGATGCCGCGGTTCTCCGGCAAGGACTAAGGGGTCTACATCTTCCATATGTCTTGCAGCATATTGCCTTTGCAAACTAAAGTAGTTGGCCTAATTGTTGATGTGATCACTATACACTTTATGAACCCAACAATCACATTTAGTATTTTTGTGTCTCATAATGCATATAGTTGGCCAACCTGTCAAAATGGTCACACGAGTATGTCACACATCCTAATAAAGCCGTCTAAAAGGGCCATTGTTACAAGATGTGTGTGTTTGTGTCACAAATCACAATATTATAGCTTTTATGGAGGTATATATTTGCAAATATTTAGGGTCTAACTAAAATTTCTTGACCACACCCGGTAGCACAAAATTTCAAGAAAAATTTAAAGATAATGGATGGAAGATCAGTTGTACTACGTACCCCATAATGAAAATTATTTCCTAAAATAACCCCAAATAACCAATGACCTTAATGGGTATATAATTAGGAAGATACAAACCTCCCCTCATTATCAACATCATGAATGAATCTGGAAATGCATGTCAATCTCATGCAAGTGATTGTGTCAGTCACCCTACTGCTGGAAGTGCATCACTTTAAAAAACAAAAATCCATCCCAAGTTGAGCATACAGAACATCCAAGCAGGAGTAAGTAGAAGAGCAGCAGCAAATGTGAATAAACATCATTAAAATTGTATCTGCATAAATTTTCTTGGGTGATATCTTATACATTTCACACATAAATGAGGAGCATTCAGTAATTTCAGTCAAGTTATACACCAAAGCTAAAAAAAAACTTTTGATCAATCCAAAACTATGGGAATAGTACAACTTAATTGTCAAACAGCATCACACTATAGGGTTGAAACATGTCGGCTATAGTTTGGAATAAGCTATGTTCATCAGTGCAAACAAGAATGTTAATCCTGCTTACATCAAGAAATTAACAATTCATGACAAGTTCGGCGGGAATTTAAATCAGTGGACAATATATATATATTTTTAGTGGATGGAAACAAAAACTCCAAGAGAATACAGCCCAATCCTTTTTTTCTGTCCCAAATACAATCCCTACCAATTCCACATGTTACATTCTAAATAAATATCTGGACAATCTTGGGTTTTCAATATCTTATTGTCCAAAATATTTTACAAAGATATTTTAGTTCTGCCTTCCAAATCTTTGGCTCCATGTATGTAGGACTCCTACCCTCATCCAAATTCTTGGAAAAAAAACAAAGAAGTTCCGTTTTCATGCACGATCTTCATTGACATGATTTGGAACTTCAGCCTGGCTATCCAGAGGCATGTACTGTGCCATTATAGCTCTGATCTCTGAGTCCATGTATGACTGAAATATTGTTAAAAGAAAATTAGAATCCCCAAAACATGAAATATACAAAACTTCACATTTGTATTGCAACTCTTGACCTTACTAAAACATTCAAGATTATCAGGCTCACTAAGTTCAAGAATAAAGACCCATTCAGATATAGA
Organism: Cornus kousa; assembly: GCA_025631255.1. NCBI lineage: Eukaryota > Viridiplantae > Streptophyta > Magnoliopsida > Cornales > Cornaceae > Cornus > Cornus kousa. Next base: position 4,526,247 of record JAOTQH010000005.1, on the reverse strand, counting down.
TTTTCTTATATGCTTGGATCCACCCTCAACCATGCCCATTTTCTCCTTTTACTGGTGTTTTCCCCTTCGAATGTTCCATTTATAAAATTTTAAGAAATAAAACATAACTTAAATGGATTATAAGAATTTGTGTGGCTAACTCCAAGTAGTTGGAAAAGGGTATTGAAGCCAAGTACATGTGCGCTTTAAGTCAGTGAACTTTGGTCGTGTATTAACTCATGGTCTTTGCTTCCACTAACCAAATCACAACCTATTCGTCTATAAATAAATGATCATGCTTGCTTTTTTAGTAGGGCTCATAACAGGTCAATTTTCAACCGGAGTAAGGTCAAATTAGGAGAGTGAAAGTGATATGGTGGTTCCAATGAGTCAGAACTATAAGACAAATTAAACTGGCATGTGAACTCAATAAGTTTCCTCAATCTACTGTTAGATACCTTCCTTTCTGGAATGTCTGAGTTGGCTTGTTAGTCTCCCTTGGAGCTCCGTTTCTTTTGCTTGTTCTCATTGGGGTATTCCCCTCTTATTTCTGTACATTTGTTTCTTTTAATATATAGCTCAATTTTCCAAAAAAAAAAAAAGATTTGAATCTGATTGATTATATTATATATAGTGGTGTTATATTATATGTACATTAAACAATTCAATTAAAATATACTGAGTGATATTATTTCCATTCAGATTCGGATTGAGGTTGGATAATTGGATTCACATTCTCATCCGAACTCAGATGCAATAACTTAAGATCAATGGGTTTCAAATTAACTAGTAATCGTATTAGGATTTGGCCAGATTTACACTATAGCTGATATGTTTCAGTCATACCCTAAGCAGCACGGACACGACACTGACACGACGACACAGCAAATGGTAAAAAATTAAGTTACGGACATGGCGGGAACACTGCAAAGAGATATATATATATATATATATATATATATAC
>JAOTQH010000005.1:4503302-4515190 GCA_025631255.1 Cornus kousa | reverse complement strand
AGTATATACGATGTAAAAGCATAGGACGTGGCACAAAATGAAACGGCACAAGAGAGAATCAGAGATCATATATATATATATATATATATATAGGTAATGTACTTGTCTTTAAAATGCAATTCTCATTTTGATTTAGCATTTTGATAGTCCTAGTTGAGCACCCAGAGTGGCGGATGGCGATGAGCCAAAAATTAATGGCATCATACCGCCCAATATCTTTAATTACATGGGTTGCATGCTGATTCTTTTTTTATAATGCTGACATGGTTAGATTTTGTGGAAAAAAAGTTGAGGCACAACCATTGTTTGATGTGAGCACCAGCCTAATTTGATTAATATTGTGGATCCACACGAGTTTTTATAAAAAAAATCAAATCTAACATAAGTGGTATAAGTTTTGCAATTTTATAAAGCTTATAATATGGTATTTGATAAGAAAGAGAGAAACCCTCTGGTGCAGTGACAGTATATTTATTATCATGTGGCTGGGAAGTTTTTTATGAGTTTTTTGTAAATTGATTTTTGTACCACTAACATTATGGTGAGTTAAAATTGACCAATTCATTTTAATCGAAATTTTGAACACAGAGTAACGTTGTCAACAATTTTTTTTTTAAACAAAGATGCAAATTGTCTGTCAGTGTCTTATTTGCCTGATGGGATTCATTGATGGTGATCAGTCACAATTTTTTTTTCTCCCAGTAATGATGTACTACGATGAGGAGGTATTAAGATAACAATCTCTCAGATATGAATATATATATATATATATATATATATATCTAGTATATATCGAGGGTATTCGATTTTGTGACTATTCACCTTTATTTTCTATAAAGAAGGCATCCAGTAGTACAAAGACAAACATTTTTTATTATGCGTTTGGTATGCATGACATGCACAGTACATTGTCATTTGGGGAATGGGATATCCAAAGCTCAATATTTAAATGGAGCTAGGAGTTGGTTGTGTATTTCAGGATGCCTATTTTGGATGCTACAATAATTTAATTAATACGTGATGATATTTTCTATTTATGTGTAACATGATTTTCCTAGATGGTTTTAATGGATCAGTCCAAAGAAAGACAAAAATAATTATGCAGGTAACACCAAGATTAGGAGTAGCTTAAATTTGAGATGCTAGTAATTTAAACTCGATCATCGATACTGTATAGTTAATACTAGATTTCTTGTAATTAACGTTCTTCAACGGACCTATAGAAACAGATCTGTTTTTCATTTCTTGCTGTTCCATGAATATCCGCAGTATAACCTTCTTTATTTTATTGCTATTGATTCTCTAAAGATGGTCCGATGCCTATCATTTGCAACGTCAATAATATTCTGTGTTCTTTTACTTCTGTCAAATGATTGGTTGGAATATATTGTGTCTGGTTACAGGTTGTTTGAAGATGTCTGACCCTTCTCCACGATCTTGCCGTCCTTCAGAAACATCATTATCCTAGTTTTTTAAGTTTAATCATTCATGCTAACATATTCAGAGGAACCCCGCGTTCTCTGGACCTACAAAGTGTTGTTCTCTACCTTCCTCTTTTCCCAAATCCTACTTTCATTTTACCTAATCCAATTGTTCAGATTTTGATGCTAATTAATAACACTCGTCGCTTTCCAATGATGGGTCTCTCACCCTGAACATTTTTATTTCGTTAATTAACTATGTTTAAGCCATTTGAAGCCACTGAAAGGTCACACTATTTTAGTGCATCATTGGCTTGGATTTGGTCACTGGCCCCATTACGGATTGGGAGTTGTTTTTTAGTTAATAATTGGGAATTAATAATTGAATTCTTGTTGTACAAATGAAGTTAATCCAGTTCGACATTCTTCCGTACTTTTTGGTATAAATAATCTTCATCTCCATTTCATCCAAGCAGAACAGTTGGCACTCTACAGAAAGTCCCTTCATTTCCCCATAGGCTGTCCATTTTTCTGTGGCAATAAGAAAATGGAGTCTTTAGGAGTCATGTCAGATGAATGGAACTCGTTTAGTGGAATGTACTCCACTGATCAGGAAGCTGACTTCATGGCACAGTTGCTTGGTTACTGTGAACTTCCGAATGAGCTGTCAGAGGGTTCGAGCTTTTTCGTCCACTCCTCCCATGAGTCAGCTGTGAACATGGCCGGGGTTGGCGAAGGCTTAATGTGTTCTTCAAATAGCACTAATGCTAGCATGTACTGCTCTCCACAAGGGACTAGTACTTATAGTGGTCTTAGTGGTACTCTTTTTCCCGGTACTTCAAGTCTTGAAAGCTACTACCTATGTGATTCTCATCATACATCAGGGGCAAGCGATGGTTCTGTGTCGATGGATTTATGCATTGGGGAGGATAATAACACCGGCTTAATAGAAGAGGATGACTTCTGGAACCAAGGTATGAGTAGTGGCAGTATGGAGTCTGGTGTGAACCTGCCAGAAGCTGTTCTTCACGGAAAGAATTTGCAGCTCAAAAGGGAACCTACGATGGCAGTACCGGATCTGTCTAGTGAAGATAAAAACGATTCACTGGACAATTCTAAGAAAAGATCTCGAGTTTCAGGAGAGGTGAGTATATTAAGAAACACATTACATTGTTAACCAAGTGTTTTACTTTTCCTAGTGCAAATGCTACTTAATTCTGAATATTGTTTGCCGTTTCTCATCACAATTTTCTAATGCAGGTCCAAAAGAAGAGGAATGTGAAGTCGAAGAAGATCCAGAAACTTGACGAAGATAACAATGCTGAGCTTAATAAGCAAAGCTCAAGCAGCTGCTGCTTTGAGGATGACTCCAATGCTTCTCAGGACCTGAACAGAGTGACTTCGAGTTCAAGCTCAAAAGGGGCTGCAGCTATGGATTCAAACGGCAAGACAAGAACCAGTAGGGCGTCAGCTACTGATTCCCAGAGTCTCTATGCAAGGGTAACTATTTACCAGTGTTTCGACATAGTCCTCCTTCAGTGTGTTTGCTGTTGACCAATGTGCAATTGATTTGGATTTTTCCTTTTTTCCCAATATTGTAGAAAAGAAGAGAGAAAATAAACGAGCGGTTAAAAATCTTACAGAACCTCGTCCCAAATGGAACAAAGGTAGGCAATTATGTATGGAACTGCATTTTTTTTTTTCGCGCTAAATGGAACTGCATGTTGATGTCTAAGTTCTCCAAGTTAATCAATTCTTGGGCATGACAGGTTGATATTAGCACAATGCTGGAAGAAGCTGTCCATTATGTGAAGTTTTTGCAAGTTCAAATCAAGGTGAGTGTGAAAAAGAATGATAACTTTATTTTCATTTCAAGATTGTCTAAGTTCCACTGAGATTGTACTATTCTCGAACTGAGTAGAGGAAATCGACAATGTGGTTTTGGAAATAAGTGTTTTTATGTATCTATTTACGAGATTCAAACATTGTTTGTTTCTTGAAGTTAAGTTGGGAATGGAGTTACTGATCCTAATGCTGACTTTTTTCTGTTTGTATATATGTAGCTATTGAGCTCTGATGATCTGTGGATGTATGCTCCCTTCGCATACATGCAACGGATTGAACATTGGGCTTGATCTGACGATCTTGACGCGGAGGTGATGATCTTGAAGATGAAGGGAAGGAATGCTGTTGCTGAGTATTCAATTTGTTATATAAATATAGCAAATTATATAGAATATGTATGAAGTCAATTCCATCTTGTAATGAGTTTCTTTTTGCAATTTATTAACGGCCTATTGCTCATACATGATGAGTAATCATCATGAATAATTGATTAAACTACTAAGTTTCTGTTTGATTTTGCCTCAACATAATAAACAAGGCTTTCATCTTTATCTGTTGTTGTCAATGATAGTATAACTCTTGTACAGAACATTGATTTGAATTAGTTGCTTTGTAACAACTTCTTGGTGAAATGGTAGTTTCAATTGTTTAAATTGTGTGTGATTAATTTAATTTGAACTGACCTCCTAGGAACGCCTCTAGAGAATTTTCTTGGTAATTGTTTGGCATGTGAGATGGTGAATTATGTGTCAGATGGTGGATTATGGAGTGCTCTGAGAGGTCCGACACCACCATCATCATCATCATTGGCTTGATATTATATGAATAGTGTTGGTCATATGAATTCTCTCTCTAATCTTTTCACCTACTATATTTAAATTTTCTAAAGTCATTTTTAACTTCAGCCCACGTTATTTTTCGTGTTTCTCTTCGTCTCTTTACCTTTTTATTACAATTAGTCTTGATCCTTTGACCGGCACGTCACTGGGTCTCCAAAGTACTATATGTCCGAACTACCGAAATTGAAATTCACTCTCTCGAATTTCCTTATCAATGGATGTTACAATTAATTGACCTTCTCTCTTCTAGTCTCTTGTAGTCACTCCATTCAGTCATCTTAACATTCTTATTTATTAACCAGTTCCGAATAGAATTTGTTACATTTGCTTTTTTGGTATGCATTTGGTGGATAAAATTTATATTTCTTTTAAATTAAAGCCTCAGGGATCCTCAATGTAAGTGCCATGGCTTAAAAAAGCATAAACAACAAGGGCTGGTAGACTTTCATTATTATTTTTAAATTAACTTGACATCCATTTTCTCCTTTTTATTCTTTAGGACTGACCATACTGTAAATTTGTTAAGAATCAGTTTGATTCAATGGATTGTAATCTCCACCAATCCTTGTCAATCAATCCAAAAATTATTCAATTTTGCTTCTTCTTTTTGACATGAAATGCCAATTCAAAGCATTCAAGACATGTTTATTAATTATTACTCACCCTTCACGTTATATTAAACTCGGAAGGGTCTATTTTTGTTAAAAGAATTTTAAAAAATTTTTAAACTGAGTGAACCAAACAGATTTTTTTCAAAAAATTGAATCAAACAATATACTAGAATATTGTTCTCGTCTTTTATGGGGATAATTGTGGAAATTTGAGGGAATTAGTTCCACCCGAAACAAGATTGGGACACGGAGTCTTTCTGAGTAGACGGTGTGCCCCATGCTTTTTGTGGCTTAGCAGCATAGGTGCTTTAGTGGGCTTAGCGTGCTCCGTGTTTGCAATTTCTTTGAAGCAACGTACTATTCTTCCCCTCTCTCTCTCTCTCTCTCACACACACACACACACACACACACTCTCTCTCTCTAGAGTAGTAGCTTGCCTGAGATGAACTCGATCTCTTGCTTAACATTAAGCTTGTCAATTTAGCAAGTGGGGTGTACGATATACTACAATCTTGCAAGCATGAATTAAAATGACGGCATCCCCTACTACCCTATGGTACATTGCTTAATTATATAACCAGTCCAGTCACAAGATCCAATTAAGATTGCCTGAAAAAGACCATCAAAGTTCAAAATCACCCAAAACTATCTTTCCTCCTCCTTATACATGCAAAATAAATAAATAAAATAAAATAATTAAGGTGCGGTCAGTCGGAATTTCGTCATTTCAAATTTTGGAAGAGTCAAATATACGAAATTTTACATGAACTGGTCACCTCTTAAGTCACAATATGGTTGCGTTAGGACCCATTCTATCATGACCTCCTTTTATTACAACCATAGATATTCACGTGTGAGCTAAATTAATAGAGAATAAAATTAGACCAAACCATATAAGAATCAAATTAGGTCAATATATATACCATCTCAACTGAACACTCATAGTAAACTTCCTGAAAAAGGTATACATATATATACACACACACGTTACCTTATAGTGTATACTAGTTTATAGTAAAGCAAAAGTTAAGTGTAACTTTAGGATCACATTCTAGTCCAAGTATAAAGACAGTGATAGTGCTTATACGTTTCCACCCACATTGAGAGGTAACAGAAAATTAAACACCAAACAGATACACCTAGAGAGAAGAAGCTAGCCATGAAAGCCCATCTTCTCTTACCTCTCTTCTTCTCACTCCTCCTCCTCCTATTGTTCCCACGCGCCACCCACCAATACGCGTGCGACAACCGCGACCCCAACACGAGCAACTACGCATTCTGCGACACCTCCCTCTCATACACGGACCGAGCCAAGGACTTAGTGTCACGCCTAACTCTCCAAGAGAAGGTGAAACAACTAGTCAACACAGCCACCGGCATTTCCCGGCTTGGCGTCCCCGCCTACGAGTGGTGGTCCGAGGCCCTCCACGGGGTCTCAAACACCGGACCAGGGGTCCGTTTCAATGCCACCGTGCCCGGTGCAACGAGTTTCCCGGCAGTGATTCTTTCAGCTGCTAGCTTTAATGCCTCGTTGTGGTACGAGATGGGGCAGGTTGTGTCAACCGAGGCTCGAGCCATGTACAATGCTGGCTTAGCCGGGCTGACGTATTGGAGTCCGAATGTGAACGTTTTTCGGGACCCTAGGTGGGGACGGGGGCAGGAGACGCCGGGAGAGGACCCTCTGGTGGTGTCTAAGTATGCAGTGAACTATGTCCGGGGTTTGCAGGAGGTGGGACAGGAAGGGGACTTCAGTAGTGAGAAGCTCAAGGTTTCGAGTTGTTGTAAGCATTATACTGCTTATGATCTTGATAACTGGAAAGGGGTTGATCGGTTTCACTTTGATGCAAAGGTATGCATGTTTGATTCATATACATATATATATATGTATATATGAATAATGTTTTTGTAGTGGAAAGCCGAACGTTCTTCATTTCAAGGCCATAAGGTATTTTTGTCAAAATAATTGTCCCACGTGGTCACGTGCTTGAATATGATCACTTTAATATTAGAATTCTAACTTTTGTGCCTAAGAGGAGGGTAATTTGCAATTTTTGATAAATTAAGGGTTTGTTGCCAAAAAAAACAAAATTAATAGAGGGGGTATTTTGTAACTTTTTTTATAATACAAGGGGTTTAGTGCAATTTTATTTTATTATTATTATATTTTTTAACACGAGTGTTTTGATTAAAGTGGAGTACATTAACTATCTAATAATTTCTTATAATACAAGAAAATATAATACTGCAGGCTATTTTACATGTGGTCTTCCCGGTCAATACTCATTCATGTTTTTTCTTGAAAATTTATCTTTTCTCATATATTAAGTCAAATTGAGAGATTTTATACCTGTGCATTGGCATGAATATAGCACTTATAAAATACCCCTAAGGTTTTGTATACTCTCTCCTAATATTGGGGTGTACCAACTGACCATTTAGTTACTGAAGAAAGGAAAAATAATCAAAGAAGTCCAATTAATAAAGCTATGTGTGTGTGTATATATATATATATGATCATTGTATTGGGGCTGCAGGTGACACCACAGGACATGGAAGATACATATCAGCCTCCATTCAAGAGCTGTGTAGAGGAGGGGAATGTCACCAGTGTGATGTGTTCATATAATAGGGTCAATGGGATCCCCACATGTGCTGACCCTGACTTGCTCAAAGGGGTAATCAGAGGACAATGGGATCTTGATGGGTTTGTACCTTTTCCATGTCATTTTTTATTTCTATTATTGTATTATTACCATTTATTATTTTGTTGTAATAGTAGACTGACAAGAAGCAAAACCCTAATGTTATATAGCAGCATTTTTATAACTGTACCACGTTGGTTTTGCCTCTACAATATTTTCAAGCTGGTTTAATTTGAAGGAGACCTTATATCAATATTTGTTGGAAAAATCAAAATAAAATTGTAGCTTTGACCTCAAGATGTAGATTGGGTGGCAAGGGGTATAGTTTGAGAATGCCAACATTATGAAAAGTTTTTTTTTTTTTTTTTTTTTGGGATCAAGATTGGCATGTGTTATTACTCGATCATTAGTTCAGGTGGTATAAGCTCTCTTTTTTTAAAAGAAAGGTGAGGGGTTCAAGCATTTGTGGGCGTGTAATTATTTACCTAACTTAAAAAATAATATGTGACAAAATGGTTGATGTTTAAGTTTGAAAAATGTAGGATTGAAGGGGGCTTTTTGCACTCTTCTTCTAGTGAGAAAACAGAGTGATGCAAAAATGTACTTCATGACTACTCCCTTGGACACAATTGGAATTTGCACCTATCTTCTACTGCCCTAACTATTATGTATGGGAGACAATCTGATATGAAACCAAATGAGCCAACTATTCAAATCTAGTTTAATCTCTTGATATCATAGATGGGGACCCTTTTTACTCATTCAAAATGCTGATATTCCCCTGTAGCTTTTTGGTATTTTAATTGTCTTTGTTACCCTAATCAATACTAATACAAGTATAATTTGGAGCAGATATATTGTTTCAGACTGTGACTCTATTGAGGTTTATTTCAACTCTATACATTACACTGCTACCCCTGAGGATGCAGTAGCTCTAGCCCTGAAAGCAGGTATTCCATTTTTTTAATTATTATTTTTTATTTTTATGTTCAAGAAAATGCGCACACACCCACAATATTGCCCCGTTTGAACGAAGAGATCATACCATATGGGCTAATATATATTGGTAAGCAGGTATCCTAATTGCACCAACATATCATATGCTAAATAGTCCTACATGATCGTGCAGGTTTGAACATGAATTGTGGAGATTACCTAGGGAAATACACAGAAAATGCAGTGAAATTGAAAAAAGTGGAAGAGTCTGTTGTAGACCAGGCACTGATATACAACTATGTGGTCTTGATGAGGCTTGGTTTCTTTGATGGTGACCCCAAATTGCTCCCATTTGGGAAACTTGGCCCTTCTGATGTATGTACCAATGATCATCAAACATTGGCAATTGAAGCTGCCAAACAGGGAATAGTTTTGCTAGATAACAATGGAGCTCTTCCTCTGTCTCCAAAGACCATCAAGAATTTAGCCATTATAGGACCTAATGCTAATGTCACTGTGACTATGATAAGCAACTACGCCGGTGTGCCTTGTCGCTACACTAGCCCTTTGAAGGGGCTGCAAAAGTATGTGTCGGCTGTGACATACCAGCCGGGGTGTAGCAATGTGGGATGCAGCAATGGAGGCCAAATCAATGCAGCAGTCAAGGCTGCAGCTGCAGCTGATGCTGTGGTGGTAGTAGTGGGGCTTGATCAATCCATTGAGAGGGAAGGGCTAGATAGAGTGAACTTGACATTGCCAGGATTCCAAGAGAAGCTTGTAACCCAAGTGGCTAATGCCGCGAATGGACCGGTAATTCTTGTCATAATGTCAGCTAGTCCGATTGATGTTTCCTTCGCGAAGAACAATAGCAAAATTGGGGGAATTTTATGGGTTGGATATCCTGGTCAAGGTGGAGGGGATGCCATAGCTCAAGTCATATTTGGAGACCATAATCCAGGTTCTCTTTCTCTTCAACACACATTTTGTATTGTCTTCGGTGCATCTCTTCACTTTTTTAGGCATCTACAGTATTTTACAATTGCATTGCAATTGTTTAAGCTATATTGATACATTTGTATGTGCTCTCAGGTGGAAGGTCACCTTTTACTTGGTACCCACAAGCGTATGTAGATCAAGTCCCAATGACTGACATGAACATGAGAGCTAATGCCACTAGAAACTTTCCGGGAAGAACCTACCGATTCTACAATGGCGAATCTCTCTATGAATTTGGCCATGGACTAAGCTACTCAAAATTTTCCTACTTCCTAATATATGCCCCTTCCACCATAAACATCCTATCTTCCGAGTCCACCATGCAGCCTAATGGCCAAGCAATCGACATTTCAAGTATAGATTGCCAGGATCTAGAAGTGGAAGTGGTGATTGGAGTGAAAAATGAGGGGCCTATGGATGGTGCCCATGTCGTGCTAGTGTTTTGGAAGCCGGCTTGCTCACAAGGGGTGATTGGGACACCGAATGTGCAGCTGGTGGGGTTTGAGACAGTGGAGGTGAAGAAAGGGGAGACGGGGATAGCTATCGTGAAGTTGGACGTGTGCAAGGAGCTAAGTGTGGTGGATGAAGATGGAAAGAGGAAGTTGATCCTTGGGTCGCATTCACTTGTGGTTGGTTCTTCTAGTGAGCAGCAATTGAAGCACAATTTCTATGTCACTGTGTCTGGAAGTGCCTTATCTATGTAATATAGCAGCTAAGAGTACTACCATCACTTCCACAGCCATTATTAATAATATTGGCTAATTAAGAGTAAGAGTAAAAGCTAGAATACATGGGAAAGTGATGTGTTCACTCATATGTAATTGAAGCCTTTATTTGCATTTAATTGAAGCCTCTCTCTCTGACTGCAAAATATCACCCTACCCTTTGAAACTTATTTGATTTATGATAATAATGGGAAAATAAATGAAATCCAATAATTTTCTCTGAATATTTTGACAATCCAAAAGAGGGTTGGTGTATGATGACAATGGCCAAACCCTAACTGTCACCAGCATGTGTTATTCTGTACATGGTGAGTTCATCCACTGTGAAGGTTGATATATGTCTCAACTTACACATGAGGGGGAATCTTGACTAGTTCTAGGACCTGTAAAAGGTACTACCAACTCACTAATATGCCAAACAGTCCTTAAAGGATTCTTGTAAAGACCACAGCTAGACTTGGAGAGATACCATAAAAAATAGCAAATATAGAAGAATGGAGCGCAAACCAGAGCTTAACAAATTAATCATCATCCTCATAATTACTACTACCCTAATTCCTTCTTCCTTGGTTCATTCGAGCAAGCTTGCAACCTCTCCATCACTTACAGCAGTAAGTTCATCCTGGATTCTCTAATTATTTTTTGTTATCCGACTTATGTAGTGCTTTACTGAAACATAACAAGTTAGAATTACAAAAACAAGTTATTGTTTTTTTTGTTTTTTTGTTTTTGTGTTTGTATTTTAGGTTAATGGTGAGCAAGCTTCCTATGATATGAATATGTTTAAATGGAGCATTAAAAAGGCGAATAAAGGGCCATTTCCGGTGATCTGTCATTCAAAGTGCAACCAATGCAAGCCCTGCATGCCAGTTGAAGTATTAATCCGAGCGACAGAGCTGGAAGAGAATGAGTATTATCCGCAGGTGTGGAAGTGTATGTGTGAAGACAAACTCTTCTCGCCTTAGGTTTTAAGCTTCTTACCATATTATATCGATAAAAAGGCTCTTTGCAGCTTCCTGCTAAGAAGAGTAGAGTATATGTAATACTTGCTATTGTATTATGTTAAAACTGTTTAATCAGATTGTTATTTCCATGACCTGAATTCCCCAAATAAACAGATTTTATGGTCCATTAACCATCTATTTCCAATGCCAAAAGTCTAGAATCTAAGAGAAAAAGGGGGATAGCGGAGTGCATGAGACCCTCACCATTGTGGGGTTTGGGAGGGTCAGGTGTACGCAATTTTACTTTCGCATTGAGTTGCTGTTTCTAATTTCAAGCCGTGACCACCCTAGTGTTGCACCGAAAAAATAAAATGATGATCATTTAACTTTCCATTGAAAGAAACAAAAAAGTAAAATGACAGAGACTTTTGATCATGGTGCCAAGTATTAATAATGATGTACCGGGGTCTACAAGGCTCAATATAATCATAAATTGGTCAAAGGAGAAGTAAAATCAGGTTTACATACAAATTGGCCCAATACGCAGGAATCTGTCGATCTGTGAGGTGTACGCGTCGACCAGTTTGGTGAACTTGGTTGATGTGAAGTCACAAACGTCCACCGATTTCTGCACGTTGGACCAATTTGTTTGTAAACCTGGTTTTACTAATGTATCTCACTTTTTTTAAAGACATATCTAATGTATCTCACGTCTTTTAAAGTCGTATCTCTTCTTATGTAAAAACGACAATTCATAATTTTGATTTGAACACATTTCAAAATTTAGAAAGAACAAGAATAATTTTTTTTCTCATGGAAAAGGTTTCCTCTGGAACAAGCCCTAGCTTCCATAAAAACAAAAAAATTAAAATTAAAATTAAAAAAGAGAAAAAAGGGGATTTCATTAGCTATTATAAAATACAAAAGGC
>JAOTQH010000005.1:4485724-4502835 GCA_025631255.1 Cornus kousa | reverse complement strand
CCGGAAACCGACGAAGGCGATGAGAGCCTGAAAGGTCAGACTTCAGAGGAGGTAGAGGGTTAGCTTAGCTACTTAGGGTTCGTCACTTTGTCTGTTTGGATGAGAGATTGAGACTTGAGAGGAGGCAAGGACGAACTGACTGAGAAAGAGAGAGAGATTTAGGGTGAAAGATTATTTTACATGTCTATTGCCCAGTGACTCCAGCCTGGCAGCCTTATCTTTACTTTTTTTTATTATAAAATTGAATATAAAATTAAATATATAATACATATTATATATATATATATGTATACGGTTCCGGTTCTTACCGGTTCCCACGGGGTGGAACTGGAACCGGAACCGTATATACACGGTTCTTAAATTTGGAACCGGAACCGGAAATGTGAGAACCGAAAAAACGGTTCCGGTTCCAGTTTCACGGTTCCGGTTCTTTTGTGCACCCCTATAAGTTTAGATTGATCGAATACAGTTCGGACTGCAAAAGTTCACCAGCATATCTCATGAAATTAACTTGCAATGGCACTATACCAAATTATAAATGATTATATACCAAATTAAGTACATTATTCAGTGCAATTGAAGGCTGCTAAAAAGAAGAGTGAAAGAGTACAACTTTAACCTTTAGCATCATTAATATTTAAAACTTGTGCTCTCATACTCGAATCTAAATTCTGAGAATAACATAAATTTTTGTTAACACAGAATTATTCAGTATGTTAGGGCTCAAACGTAAGTCACATAAAGCGGGAACGAGAGTAAAATTGAATTCGAGAAAGGGAGCGTCATAGCGGCAAAATTAAGTCATAAATAATGAGAATTTGAGTCAGATCGTAAGGGCGGAAGCGCTCTCGGAGTGTAAGAGTTACATTCATTGAGAAGAATTTTGTGACTTAGGTAAAAGAAAAAGTACAATCGGGGAATTCATCAATCAAGGTTCATTATCCCTTAACTAAGTCAATCTGTTCTTACCACGAAAAGAAGTCGCGCTAAAGTTTCCAAGCATTAGCATTGGTTAGGGGTGCAACTTGGGTTGGGTAACCCGAACCCAACCCGAGTCCAACCCGACTTTTTATGGGCTTGGACAATCATTTTTACAATTAGGGTTGGGCTTGGGTTGAAAAATCTCAACCCGATTTAATTAGGGTTGGGTTTGGGTTGAAGTGCTAGCAACCCGAATCAATCCGAACCTAAAGTCTAATATTATTTTTATATATATTTTTACTTTTAAATATTAAATGATTACTTTTTTTTCTTTTCAACTTCTTGTATGTCGGAGTAACATTTAGGAGAATTAATTTTCTAAAAATTTGTTTGCAATTCATTAAAATTCTACAAAAAGTCTTTTAAAGTTTTTCTTGTTTAAGAGTAATTTAATCTAAAACTAATTCAAGATCGTATTAAAATTTTGATGTAAGGATTAGTCATATGAGTAACCTGAATTAACCCGAAATTTTTACCCGGAATCTAAGCCCGAGTTGCAAGCCCGAATTTAAAAGTAGAAGGATGAGTTGGGCTTGGGTTGAATAGTTAAGGTTGAGGATAGGTTTAGGGTTGGGCTTGGGTTTAATATTTCATATGGTGGGTTGGGCTCAAATTATACCTTAAACCCGCCCAATCCGCCCGAGTTGCAGCCCTAATTTGTAGCAGTTCAGTTATATTTTATTGCCTTGGGGTTGCTTTGATCCTAAAACTTCCGAACAAGAAATTTAAAATGCCACTATCATGGTACCAAAATTCTGCATTATAGAATCGGTATTAATAATTTGTAATATATCATTTTAAATTTGGGAGCTTTTTAATAGTTCTAGCAATATTGTGTAATTTCCAAAAATAGTTTAGACTTCAGGTTTATTTTTCCTTTTTATAACAATGGGCTATTCATGGGGCAATGATAAAAGTTTAGGCAGTAAGTGTGAGATTGCAATTTTGACTTTGATGGTCTTTTCGTTGTAAGGTCAAAGATTAGGATACTGCTTTTTTTGTCCCCCCCAAACAAGCCAATGATTAGGATAGTGTTTAGAAAGCATCCGAACAAGCTAAAACCAAAATTACTTTACCAGCAAGTGTTGGAATGAATTCAATATATATATATATATATATATGTATGATGAATTCAAATTTTAGAAGTCTTTAAATAATGGAATATATTTCAAATGACGGTGTTACCATTTACCCTAAATGAGAATGTAGATTACTTCTGAAATAAATTAATTTAAATATAAAATTTCTCGGTGTTCTCGCAGACCATATTCCATCTCTTCCATTGCTGTCAATGTCCTCACAACCTGAATCACTACAGCAGATTGACACACTGTAGCTGGCCGCGATGCAATAAATTTAGATAGTGACAGAGATAAGAGGGAGGGGGGAGAGAGAGAGAATGCCCGTAAAATCTCTCCTGCCACAGGCATGATTTTTGTTGATAAGCTCGAGGGCTCAGTTTCTATAATGGCAATGAAAATCGGGAAATTCTTCACAATCATTCTGGTGGAATTTTAACAATGCAATTGAGGTCATAGTTTTACTGTAATTCACAAGGGATTGTCCCTCCTGAATATATTAGAAGTCCATTTGGTCCCTTACTTTGACAATAGTGTTAAGATGTCTGGTTTATTTGATTTTTCCTCATTTCCCCCTTCTTTTCTTGTGGTATAGGAGGTGGAACAATGGTGAGTTAGTGATGATGGAGTAGTTAGGATGTCAGCTATGAGTGGAGACTTAACGATGGTTGTTTATTTACTTGCCTGTGATGGGGACAACTATCACACTAATTGGAAAATGAAGTGGAAAGTATAACAAAATACATCGAGAAAACTGACACTAAAATTTCTTGTACAAGTACTCTTATGACTTCATGAAGTCATTTACAAAAGCTACTATCACAGGCTTCGACTGTGTTAGATGATTGGACTTGCCACTTATTTAAAAAATTCATTTCTTTTCGTCCCACCAAACAATCATAGTTTTTCTAAAAGAACTTTTTGGCCTTGGAAGAACTGTTAGAGCCATGCAAAAACTGTCTCAAACACTATGTAGGTCTATACTAGACTACTAGTAAGTCTACCTCTCCTAGTACCCCATGTGGCAGGACCGATAACAGTATTTTTTAATTGTTGCTCTTTTCATTTGGCTTTTTTGTAGCTAAGAAGACCTGGCTAGGTGGAAAAGAATATAAATGGAAATCAAAACCAGAGACCTTGTGGTGTTGTGATGTTATGGTAACTAATAATGGTAATAGTGGCAGCGCTAGTAATTTAATGATGGCCATGTATCATCAGTCATGGTGGTGTATGGAGAATGATTAGTTTTGAGGCTGTGGTGAGATGGTGCCATTTGTGTTGAATGTGATGGTGATGGTGGTGTCAGTTGTGGTGGCAGTGTTGTTATTGGTGAAAATGGCTTTGATAGTGGTTTCGTTAGTGTGTTGGTGATGGTGATTGCATAGGTATAAGGAAAGGCTAAACTTCCTGAAATATTAATCTTTTTGCCTTGACTTGGTCCCTGAATTTAGTTCATGACCCCAAGTTCATGCCCAGCAGCTTGAACTTTATAAAATTCCTCCCTGCTTTCTAGGCGCTGATCTGGCCCAATTAAATTACTTCTCCCATGATCATGCTGTCTTCTAAATGCAAGTATTCATATTCATTAACCATATATATGTTTTCAAACAAATCAGGACACTGGTTTTGGTAGTTTACATTTCTGAATTGCAGCATACTTAATGACTTCCCAATGCTGTATTAAAATTGTGGCTCTAATGTAATTGAGATTATTTATATCGTTGGTTATTAATTTTGTGGGCAGGGAATGGGGGAACCATTAAATAACTATGCTGCTTTGGTAGAGGCTATCCATGTCATGACAGGACCTCCCTTTCGGCTTTCATTGAAGAAAATTACTGTCTCGACGGTATGCACTATATATTGATTTAATGTTGAACTTCTTTGGTGTATTTCATAAATAAATCTATGCATCAATTCCATGTTATTTATTATTATTGCTTTTGGTGTGTTCTTTTAGCTCAGTTCTAAATGTGCCATGTAAGTGACTGGGAACTATAGTCTGCCATCTGAGACTCTTGAGGTGACGGGAATCT
This sequence comes from Cornus kousa, assembly GCA_025631255.1. Taxonomy (NCBI): domain Eukaryota; kingdom Viridiplantae; phylum Streptophyta; class Magnoliopsida; order Cornales; family Cornaceae; genus Cornus; species Cornus kousa. Next base: position 4,498,739 of record JAOTQH010000005.1, on the reverse strand, counting down.
TGTCTAATCTAATAACTAACCAGTGATCTAAAATTGTTCGACTCTTACACTATTAGTATGATCATCAGGGATATAACTTGATATTTATCCTAAATGTGAAAACTCCATTCATTCTAATGCCTTGGAAGTCATCAACTGGGCTGAAACAGTTATGTTTTCTAGATCATTGAATTATTGTAAAGTGTTTTTTTTTTGAAAGTTCAAGCAAACGCGCACACCCACAATATTGGCCCTAGCAGGGCTCGAACGCTCAACTTCCCCTTTGGGAAGGAGAGATCATATCATCTAGGCTAATACCCATTGGTGAATTATGGTGAAGTTGTTTGTTCCTTTTTTGCATAATTTTATAAAGTAGGCGACAGGAGAGATCTTTACCTCATGCTATCATCAGATGGAGCTGATCTGAAAATTAGAAACAATAAACCCTGTATGTAATTCAATAAAATTACCAAATTGATTAACAATGACAACTGAATCTCAAGAATGACCAAAACGATATCAAGTACAGTTTCATGAATGACATTGAATCTCCTTAGTGACATTGGCTCAATTTATTTTAGAGCTTAAAAATGCAGAGGTTGAACTGTATGCAATTTATGCCCTTTGAAGATGAATCTTATACATGTATTCAGAATTTAACCGCTTTGTAAATTTAGAAATTAATAGTGGATGTCCAATCAGTTGGTTTATTTTTTTGATAGGCTGTTGCTATATGAAGTTGTACATCATATCAGCGTTTAATTTATATCAGGTTGGGATAATACATGCTATCAAGAAGCTTCCCACTGACATACCAAATCTGAACCTAGCAGTGTCTCTACATGCACCTGTTCAAGATATTCGTTGTCAGATAATGCCTGCAGCTCGGGCTTTTCCTTTGGAGAAACTTATGGATACACTGCGAGAATATCAAAAGAAGTGGTAGGAGATCTTCTTTCACACTATTGAGAAAAAATTGTTAAATTAGATTTCTTAAGAGTTTTAATATTCTGCCAACATGTCAGGGTAATAAAATATCTCTTTTGATTTTTAGTCAGCAAAAAATCTTTATCGAGTACATCATGCTTGATGGGGTGAATGATGAAGAGCAGCATGCCCACCAGCTTGGCAACTTGCTGGAGACATTTCAAGTGGTGAGCTTTAAGTCTTCAACTTAGCATACTAATGTTTTCCAATGTTATTTTAATAGGGAATGCTACATGTGTTTGAAGTTGTAAATCAGTTACTTTCCGAAAAAGAAATGAAAAAGGGTTGTAGATAGTTGTTTGTGTGGTTCACTCCTGATTGTGTGCAATGTGTCATCAGGAGATGTGTATGATGACCATGAAAAGTTTCCTAATCTAATGCTTTATTTATGTGTTGCAAATAGGATTGATAGGAATTCTAGAAAGATGCCTACTACAAAAGATAATGGCAACTGTTTTGCTGGATATGTGTCATCCACTAAATGGAATTATATCAATAGAAAATAATTACTTGAAATAACGAACGGTGAAAAATCAAGCTTGAAGTAGTTCAAGATTCGTTCTGATTTCATCTAGTTAGGCAATGAACGGTTTTGATAATATTTTTAATGAATTGTGATCTTTTTTATGTTAGAGTACTAATCAGTATTTTAGCATCATTTATACACTTAAGATCTTGACTGTATCCATGGTGGCAGGTTGTAAACTTGATACCTTTCAATCCAATTGGTACCTTGAGTAATTTCAGAAGCAGCAGCGAACAAAGAGTGACCAGATTCCAGAAAATACTTAGGGGTACCTATAACATCCGAACAACGGTTCGTAAGCAAATGGGCCAAGACATAAGCGGTGCATGTGGTCAGCTGGTTGTTAACCTCCCTGAGAAGAGGTCTATTGGGCATGATCACTTAACTGACATTGAAGATCTTCATCTTTGATATAACAAATTGTTCGGGTAAGATTTTTAATCCTCGTAAGAGTGGCTGATATCAACTAGAACTTGAACATTTTTATTCTATATATATTTTTTATTAAGTACTTTTGTTCTATTAAATATGCCCATTAAGAAATGTACTATCTCAGTGGGAAATGGCCTCTGTGAAAAGGATAATTACTTCTCAGCGAAAAGGATGACTATGAGAGTTGGCCCTCCTTTTCGGTGCGCACTTCTTTGCTGCAAACTAGTCCTTGAAAAAATATTTACCTTGGAATGAAGACTCTGTTTGTTTCAGCCTAAAGTCTTTTACATCAAACAATACTTTTCATGTAAAATATACTACATGAAAATAATTCACTTTCCTTAATTTTTGGCTGAAGTTCTGATTTTTTTTTTTTTTTTAAAAAAAAATAAAATAAAATATTTTCCTTATTAATCCTCTTTCTCCTATTACAATAGATAGAGAAATCAAATAATAGTAACCTCATTGTTTATTCTAACACTCTATAAGGTGCCAGGTAAGAACTACTTGATTGTAAAGATTTTCATTGTCAGCATCTTCTCCAAAAATTGCAGGTTTTATTTGCCATCATGTTAGCAGTTGGAGGGTCTCTTGGATGACTTTCCATGTCAGAGCTTGTGGGATACGCACGGATGTCTTGGCTTCTGTTTGGAGCGAGTGAAATTCCAAAAACTCGGTTTTATGTCAAGTGTACATGTAGCACCAGTCTTATGGTCGGAACAAAAAAATTCTCAGTTGAAAGGGTACTTTCGGACCAGATGCAGAGATACCGTCAAGGGAAGCAGTTGTCCAAAATGTTGACATAACTGAGCTTTTGCCTGTTTTCATAGATTACAAGATTTATAGAATTTGAGTGTATGTCTCAAGATGATGTTAACATAGTAGTAATAATTGTAGTAGAAATTTTTTATATATTGAAGTTTGTGTACTTCAAGATGAATGAAGCATTTTCATCTGAGTCTATTTTTAATCAGAACATTTATGGGAGTAGTAAATGATGTTATCATGATGTCATTACAATTTATGATGTGATGATTTTATCCTTGCTCACATAAAATGTCATTATAATTTATGATGTGATGATTTTATCCCCACTCATATAAAATAATCGTATTAGTCCGAGAGTTGGACTACTTACCCCGAGAGTTGGACTACTTACCGTTGTATTAGTCCGAGAGTCGGACTATTTATCATTTTGCACCTGATTTCGGATACCCATAGGGAGAGAAACTGTAAAATAAGATGATCCCCAATAGATACCTAGTTTATCTTTCAAACCAGAGGTTCAGTGTAGTTATGAGAAGCATTATGGAATGGTGGTGAATTTTCCTTTTCTATCATGTCCACCTTGCAATCATGAAGAGGGTTACACATGATAAGATGACACCACGTGACACCTCCATGAAGATGTCTATTATTTGTCTTGCATTGTTTTTTTGTCCCACTCAGTCAGCAAGGGTAAAATTTTTCCCTATTGAAAGCCTAGTAGGGCATCATCCAATGACCTAGTTGGTAGAGCGCTCAACTTTACGGCGTGCTCGTGTTTAAGTTCCCTTCCCTTCATTTTCCAAAATAAAAATAAATAAATAACATAACTATGTAAAACAGCTGCCTACAGTCCACACCCTTAACCCTATGGGATGGAAAAGGATTGCACACATCAACATTAATGCAGCACAAATAGTGTCATCCTCCTCCTTTTGGATCTCGATTCCAATTGGACTTTTTAAGGCCTTGCCTCACTGCAAGTATTGCGGGTATTATTAATGCAGTTGTCATCCAGACAAGTGAAAAATAAAGCAAGCTAGCTGAGAACTTGCCAAGTTTGAGCTCAAATCAAAGCTCAATTTTGCGTCAACGTAGCCACGTTAAATGCATCTTACTTCCAGACCAGATCAAAAATACTAGTAACCAAAGATGAATGTAGTACAAGAGAGACTCAAAATGCAACCAGTACAGCTACTACTACAGGCACGAACAAAAACAAGAAGCAAGTTTGTGTTCAAAAATCAATGTTTCATGCGGGTAAAATATTCTGAGTACATAAAAACATTAAGCCGGCACTTAAACAAACATAACAAGACCACAAAAGAACGCAATTAACGATCGAGCAGCTGCATTCTTATGACGACAAGAGTGCTTCAACCTTGGCAATTTGATCCTCTTCCTTCTTTGGGCTTGGACTCCTGTTAGCCTCATCAAATAGATCATGTTTCCATTTCTCGACACGGACACCACCTGAATAATATCCTCGCCTCCCATTGAATCTCTCTCTTCCCCTGTAGTTACCACCACCACCATATCTATCTCTAGGTGGAAAGCCACCCCTTCGCGTCTCTTCCCTGTTTGCATCCCTATCCCCTTCAAATGTCTTTTCAGATCTGTCCGAAGGCCGGGGTTTGTTGCCTCCTCTTTCCTCCTTTCTTTCACTTCCCAACACAGAATGGTCGGGACGACTTGGCTTCACAGTATCTGTTCCTGTCTTCTCTGTATTTTCCGAGTCCGCAGGGATTTTTCTCTCTCTAAATGAAGGTCTTTTCCTTGCAGGTGGCGGTGGATCTGCCTCCACTTCAAAGAACCCATCATGGCGCCAAACACGTTCATCAGCCTTCCGAGCTTGGGGTTTCTCATCTTTTGGTTGTGTGTCAGAAATCACTGACCTGTTTGTCGCTCTTTCAGTATGCCGATCCTTTGAATCACTCCATCCACGCTCTTCACATGAAAAATCAGTCAGCCATAGCAATGCTTGACAAGGGATATATCATTGAAGTTCAACAATTATTAGGCACTTTTCGATGGCACATAGTATGTGAAGGAAGAGAAAAGAAGCTTGCTTCATACTTAACACTAGGTTTTGATAAACTGATGCTTGATCGTCATTTTTCCTATTTCTCAATTTTTATTTGCTATGAACTTTCCCAATTACTCAAGGATATCAAAGATTTAATTAAGGCATATAGCAGAGTCAACCATAAGTCTAATAATATTTAAATTTTATTTACCTTCCGCAGAAAAACAGATTTTAACACTTATTTATGCTTTAACATTGAACGTTAAAACAACTTAAATTTCTATGATTAAAAATATATAAAAATTAAGTGGATGGAACCACAACTGTAATAAGCATAAACAAACAAGCTATAAGAATTTAGAGGACAGATGGGATGCTAATAGTATGGAAGGGTGCTAGATGGGCTTGAAGTTGTAAAAGTAGACTGGTTATTAATTCAAGAATTTTCTGTTTATTACTGGTTTCAAAACGACACGATTGCTGCAAAATTGAGAACTGAATAATACGATGAATGTGATGGTATGAGGTTTGTGCTATTAACATATCGTGGCTGAATATCTCAAGCATATGACATCTACCTAATGCAGCTTTTGACATTACAAAAATAAATAAATAAAAATTAAAAAAATAGTAACATTAAGATTTGGGACAAAATTACCACACGAGGATAAAAAAAGTAAGAAGAATGAAAAAAACAAATATAATGAGATAAAGGTAAATGAGTAAGAGCAACTCACCAGTAGCGGCTCTGCGGCTGAAGCTTCGACCTACTTGCGCGGCATTACCACGCTCATCGTGCTGTTATAAAGACATGCACAGGCAAGCCTAAAATTATTATATACAAGGATGCACTTGAAGACAGGGGGGCCAAACAATTATCCCGCTACATCAGCCAGAAAAAAAAAGAAAAAGAAAGGTTGGGACACACTGAATAACAACCAAGTAGTTAACAAAAATATGGTTGGTTAATCGAACAAATGATCATATGGAAACACAGCTAAAGAATTTCTAATTTAATTTGGAAATAGGCACAAGCAGATCTTCGACCACCGTGTTGAGATAGGCATAAAAAAAGTTACTTTATCAATATCTTTTACCTCCTACAATTCATAACATCAAGTAGCCCCAGCAGGGTAAACATCCATCTAGAAAAATACATGAAAACAGTTATCTTCAACCTATTTTAAAACATCAATTGTTGAAAGAAATTTACAATTATTATTTTGGCTCATTTTCTTCAAGGTAGATCTCACCTCTTAATAAAAAAAGTAAACCTATATCTGGCCTTCAGGGTATTGCCTTCAGGGAAAACAGTAAATATCTCGCTATTTACTCCATATTGCCTTCAGGGTGAAATCTATTGAAGTTTTCAGTATATGAGAATGAGAAGACTAGACAAGCAGCAAGATTTAGAGTCCATTACAGCAGATATATATATATATATATATATTTTTTTTGGTGGGCAGTAGAGTTATTCATATGCTTAAGTTTCTAAATTTCTCTTGCAAGCATATCAAATTTCTCCTCAAAAAATAAAATTATAGAGTGCTATTTTCCAGAAGGGGGATTTTTTTATTAAAAAAATTATTCAACTACACCTAAACCCATTTGTTAATAGAAATGCAGGGTCTTATGTTGATATCAGGAAAAAGACTTGCACATTTTACAGAGTTATCTTGCAAAACAAAAACTTACCTATCCGCATAATTATCAAACCATGGAGATATAACCTTCAAAGTTCATGACTTCAGTCCCAAAAAAGTTCAAAGGTAAAAAAAAAAAAAAAAAAAACCTGTTAGACTTATAAGCACAGCAAAATGGTGAACTTCTATGTCTCCCCGCCATAATAATACCCTACAAGCTCACAAACAGTTAGCATAGATACCACTGTCCCTGCTGCCTGAAGAGTGGACTCACATTACAGAGCAAATAGGTTGTCACTATCAGACGACACTGGTGTGTTGGACATTCCTAGCTCAGACAACAAGCATGTATTGCTATTGCAATAAAACCATAATGATCGTACATTTCAGATAACTTCCAGCAACTAACAATTTACAAGATGTTCAAATAGCAGATAGAAAGAAATTCTTCTAAAAACCTATAGGATCCCAAAGATGATAAATGTGACTGAGATCAGTTCACATGATTCAACTGAGTTTGTAAGAAGATATTTTTGAAAATCAATATTGAAATTTTTTTTTAAAAAAAAAACAATTCTAAGTGATGTATAAATTGACACAACACCTGAAAATAAGTACGAGGTCGGGGTACTTCTGCAGGGTCCAAAGAATTTTTGGTTCCTTCACTGTGTCCATTAGTTTTCTTGTCAGATTCCTTGCTCAGAGCACCAGTTTCTACTTTAGAATCAGGTGCTACAGGGACCTCAAGAGGTAAAGCATCTTGCAGACGACGGCGGTGCTTTTCATCCCGATTTGAATGATTTCCAGTATCCAAATCAGGGTTGATGGACGGTCTCTCTGTTGCCGGTTTACCATCCCTCCTTGATCTCTTAGGACTGTGAAGTGCCAAGGAAAAATTGAGCCATGTTAAAATTGATGCCATTTTCAACAATCATGTGCAACTACGCTGCTAGTCATTCTTATTTTGATCTAAATAACTGCTAAATTTAAAGTTGCAGAAATATTTGAGTCCATGCTGTATAGTAATTCCCAGAGTTAAAGCAGTGTGTTAATAAACCATAAACCAATAAACTTTAACATATCACAAACACTAGTAATAAAGTGATGTGTAGTATTCAAGTTATATATATTGATGAGACCAAGGACTAAAAGAAAATGACTGCAACATCAACTCAGAATGTTTATATTTCTCAGAGCAAATAGAAAATAAACTTAAGGAATCTGTCAAGCAATACTGTGATAGAAAACTATAACTCTCTCCTTTCCTTCAAGTAGCAATAACTTGCCAAGCCTTTTCAATTTGTCAATATTTTGACTTCAATGGAATTGAGAGGAAAGATAGAAATAGTAGTGATGTACTATGACATACTCCAAGCTGTGATCTTACATGCAATGCATTACACACTAACAAAATCACATCAACAATAACCACCAGCTGATCTTACATTAAATGCATTGCGCACTAACTAAAATACATCAACAATTAACTACCACCACCACCACCCTTGCAAAAGATAAAAAAGAAAATGGATCTCTTAGATAGAAACTACAAAGAAATCCATTATTACAAAATTCCCACTCACACTCCTAGAATCATCCAAGAAGACCATCCAGTTGCACTCTTTAGAGAAAATGCTTAACAATGCTAAAAAAAATTTCCACATTCAACAAGAAGTTCTACATGGCATTACAATATTTACATTATAAGCAGCAATATCATATTCTTAAAGATGCGTGCCATTGCCCAGGCGTCTCCCTCCTATTTTCTATCCTCTTCCTTCTTTTCAATCCTTCAAAATCTACTTTTCTAAGAAGTCATCCCCCTCCAAGATTAGGTTATTCTTTATTTGGTACTAAGATCAATGATTCTACATCAATGAACAATGTTTTAGGTTGTGCATTCAAATCTTGGATAACTAATGGTGTGGCTATCATGATAAACTCTTATATACCATCCAAATAAGAACAAACAAGCCTTGTGGATTGAAAACTAAAAATCACTCTCCCTCACATTTCCAGAAGATAATATTGGTTTAAAGGGGGAAAAACGGGTATACTTAAACTAGAAGAAGATAGGTTCACAGAAAGAACTAGCACACCTACAATCACTGCATATGAGAACTAAGGACCAGAAATTTGCAATCAACATTTTCTTCTTAATCCACGTGATTATACAAGTAATGAAATCTGGAAGACTTTGATTCCAACAAAGTTAAATTTGAAAAGAACAGTTACTTTTCTATATCATTCAATGTCTAATGGAATGGTTTGACATTAAAGTATAAATCAACCCCTTAAAGAACTTTATGGAATTGGCTAACTGAATTCACAGAGTGTGAGAACTTCACTGTTACACAATTAGGTGGTGACAGTCATCATTTTAGACGATACACAATGTTATGTACTCCTCAGATACAAATTAAGCCCACAATAAAGAAACCTCTATTTAAAGCAGCACGAGTGCCTTATAGATTTTTCTATTGTTTTAAAAGTTAAGGCATGCCCCCTCCAACGCCTATCAAAGATTGAACTCCAAAGATCTAACCAATTACGAAATTAAACCCGGCAAGGTAACTTGTATCTCTGGCCACCAAGGTCTATTGTCATCTTCTCTACTTTTCAAAGTGGAACGTAGAGAGTGCAAGTTGTGAAAAAAATAAATAATAATAATAATAATAATAATAATACTTGGATTGCGTGACACTTTATTTTTATAATGGTCTAACACTTTAAGATCATTTATGTATTGATGAAATAAATTGAATATAATCTAGTTTCAATAAATTAACAATCTTTTTAATCCAATAAAAAATTACGAGTGTCTCCTTGGTTTAGCATAATTTTTTAATCCAAAAAAAAAAATTATGAGGGCAGGAATCTGATCACCAATGTTCAATCACACAATGTCACCCACTACGACTTCAAAGATCGATATAGGTTGTCGCCGTCCATCTCTCACAACTTCCACTTTTATGTCGCTGCTCTCCTCCGACAGCTTCTCGAACTCTGTTTGAAGTTAATGATAGCAGTGACTACAACAACTAACACAACAGGAACTATGATGCTCCCTCTATCATACTACCTTTCCTTGAGGCCATGCTGCTTAATCACAAAGCCAAGAGAAAGAACTGCACATACAAAAAGTATGATAATTGTTGTATCTTTGAATGCTTCAATCACAAAACTGATTAAGCTTTTTGCAGTAGGCTTCTTGTATGTGTTGGAACCGAACACATCGACCCTGTGTTTGGTATCATCATTGCTGCCACTGATACTGAACTTTTTGTCTGTTTCAAGAACGGCTGCAATGATGATACCAAGCACAGACGGTTTGAAAAGCTGCCAGAGGAGAGCAGCGACATAAAAGTGGAAGTCCTGGGAGATGGTCGTCGAATCGATCTTTGAAGTCGTAGTGGGAGACATTGTGTGCTTGAAAATTGGTGATCAGATTGCAAAATTGACTGAAAGCACAGAATCGATCTTCGAATACTTCAATCACAAATTTGACTAACCAAATTTCACACCCAGAATAAGAACTTCACTGTTACACAGTTAGGCAGTAACAGCCATCATTTTAGCCGATACACTGATGTTGTGTGCTCCTCAGACACAAAGTGAACCCACAATAAAGACCGCTCTGTTAAAGTAGCATGAGTTCCTTACAGATTTATCTGTTGCTATTATATATAAGTCCTGCCCCTCCAATGTCTATCAAAGATTGAACTTCAAAGATCTGACCAATTGTGAAATTAAACCCGGCAAAGGTAACTTGTATATCTGGCCACTCCAACTTAGCTGTGTGTGGTTGAGATACAATATATGCATGTATAAACCTATAAACATAGGACTCACCACGGAAAGGTTGAGTCCTGGGACCTTCAAGCTCAATGAGTGTTACACTCCACATTTCTCCATGAAAACATAACAATCTCATAATCAAAACAAAACCCAATAACTCGTTTCTTGTTTATTTCATCAAGAATTGTTAAATAGCAAAGAATTTTCACAAACTCATCCAAACATCTGATTCGTTATTTTTTTTTTTCCTGAAAATTTACATGAATGAACATATCTACAACAATGAACAAAAGCATAGAAACGTAAGCATCCACTAATTGTTGTTATAGCAAATAACAAACCACCTAATGATCCGAAATGGGAAGAAGTGACCTAACACTACGAAAGAGTGAACACAAAGAGAGAACCATATCAATTCGAGAGAGAGAAATGCGGTACCTTGGTTCTCGATCGAACCTAGAGCGGTGGCGTCTGGAGTCGGATTCTCGACCCTCCCGTCGAGACATTGGTTTTTCGCAACAGAACACAGAACGAAGACTGAATTAGGGCTTGAGATAGCCAATACAACCCCTCCTAGGGGGGTTATAGTGGTGACACACTGTTTTGTGGGGCCTGTTTGGACTTCAATATTTGTTGGATTTTCCTTTCTTTTCTTTTCTTTTTTTCTTTTTCTTTTTTTTTAATTATGATGAGTTTGGCTCTTAAGAATGGGATTTTCAAAGATTTGTAAATATTAATTTGAACTAGGTTTCCTTCGATTACAATTTCATTGTCAAATTCATTTTAGATAGTAATAAAATTGTAAATATCATCTGTGATTTTGAACATATTGTGAAATTGGTTGGAAGTAGTGTTATTTTGGATATTTGTTTCATTGCTATTATAGATTAATACTTTTATGTTTATTTTTATATCTTATGCATGGATAATAATTTTGATCTCTCTCAGTATTTATTCTCTCGTTATTTCTTTCTCTTCTTATTGAGTTTTATTTGTCAATGTGATTTGAATGGTAATAAAATCAGTCTTTAGAATTGGTGCGGTTTAAGTCAAGTCACTTGTGCATGTCAGATTTGAGCACATTGTACCCACATCATTGCACACTCAAGACACCTCCATATGTTATCGTTTGTTCCCATTTATCTTTTATGCATTATTAAGGCAACATTGCTAGTTTTGCTTCATTAATCATAAGTTTGGATCCTTTATTACATTTTGATGTTAAAAATCTAGGTTGTGATTAATTGAAGGAGTTTTGGAGATATTTTAGATTTTGATTGATTTTCGGTGATTCATTGCATTTGGGTGATTGATAATAATTATTTTTAAAATACTTGATTTTCTTCATTTATATTTGATTTGTGATTTGAACCCATTGGAGAAGACTTTCAAACTTGAAGATATGTTTTATTATTTAAACAATAAAAATATTCAAATACCACTTACTTCTTTTGTTTTTTCATAATTTAATGATTTAAGTAACTAACACTGCTTCAATATTTTTTTCCCTTTGTCGTATCCTTTTGAAGTGCTCCATCCTTGAATTTTAGTTGTAGGCGTTGTTTGCAAATGATTTTGTTATAGGTTTGATGTTAGAACTAGTGTATTGTAGCGAAGCAAAACATCCATCGTGTCTAATAATCTGGTTGAAGCCATTTGAACAACACCTGACATGTTTCTGAAAAGAGAACCAAGAAAGAAACACCAAATTAATGTTTCCTAATGTTTTCACTATAACCCAAACATTGTAATGGTCGTTTTAATGAAGTCATATTGTCATTCAATCATGCAACACTTTGACATTGCCAAATATGTTTTCAAGTTTCTCTCCTCTTTAGAATTCTGAAAAGCAAATATTTTTCTCAATGTTCTTTCATGGAGGTCCAGCTTCTTGGTTTTGGAAGGGATTGTCTTCAACAAAATTAGCGATTCAGAAAGGTAGAGTCTGGAAAGTCAGGTCAACAACCAAGATTAAGTGTTGGGTCGATCCCTGGCTTCCAGACAAATTTAATCATTAGCCAACTTCTCATACTCCTTCTCAAGGTGTTATTCACATAGTTGTTGATCTAATCGATCTTGTATCAAGACAGTGGGATGTGGGGATCATTCACTCATCTTTTAACCTTAGAGATGGTAATCTCGTTAAGCAAATCCATATCCTAGATACATGAGGTATTGATTAACTGATTTGGGGCCTTAGTCATAATGACTCATTCATAGTTAAACCTACCTATGAAGCTGCTCTTCTCTTGTGATGATCGAGTCATCTTTTTCTTTTTTCGACATTATTTTTTTATTTTATTTTATTTCTTTTCCGTCTTCGGGTCATGTGGGTCCAAGACCGGGTCAAGCGCTCAGGAATAGCTCCCGACACTTTATTCATTACATCCTTACATATTTTACCTTCATAGCATTATGGATTTGTATTGCACTTGTTTATGTTTTTACCTTTTGTTACTTGAGGGTGTTTGTGCTATTATGCAAGTTGACATTTCCATTTTTTGGGGGTATTTGTGTGTTTATCTTTTGAAGATATATTTATTTGGGGCAATAGTGCAATTGTTTTTTGAGATATTTTCATGGAGGGACTTTTATGCAAATATGAAAAGTTGGGGACAAATGTTGTTTGTTGATTGAAGACATGTGTTGGGATTTGATTTGTGACATATGGATTGTGATACCCCTCGGATCTGAGACAGGGGTTGACAGGCCCAGGCCCAGGCCCAAACCCGAGAGATATCAGACAATTAATACTTTAAACGAACATAGATTACAAAATGGAATAAAAAATAAAAGATTAAGCTGAAAGAATTCTAACACATAAAATCCTTAATCTTTGATAATCCAAAACTCCATAAA
>JAOTQH010000005.1:4462428-4484886 GCA_025631255.1 Cornus kousa | reverse complement strand
CTGGTTTTTTTTTTTTTTTTTTTTTTTTTTTTTCCTAATTGGGAAATTCACACACACTGCATCCAGTAAGGTTCGAACTCCTGACCTCCCTTTGGGAAGTAGGAGCCTGGTACCGCTAGGTCACAAGCCTGTTAGTATTCTGGTTAAAATAAATAAATAAAAATGTGCTGGATATTGAAGTCTGTGAAATTAATGGACATAGAAGACACTTGGTTATCCTTGCATTACATCTGCACACAAACACAGACTAAAAAGTCCTTATACTGTTCAGAATCAAAAGAGAAAGAGAGGGCAAAAGATGTATATCTGTATATTCAACTCACTCGACCTAATAAGCCTGTGTAAGCTTATATATGTTACAAGTATTGCATAATAACACAAGAGTCTTATCAACTAAATATAATTACATAATGACCCATCATATATATATAAAACTTTTAACACTCCTCCTCAAACTGGATAATATATATCAAATAATCTCAACTTGGAACAAATAGTTCTTAACCAGTTATGGCTCAATGCTTGGTAAAAGTAGCTTGCTATTGGGCCTCTCACGGGTCGCCTTGGCGTTGCACTATAGCCTAGGCCCGGCCCATCCCACCAAATCTTAGTTTAAAATTTCTGTTCACGGCCTTTGTTCATAATAATCATAGCCCGAACAAACAAAAAAAAAAAAAAAATTGATCTACAATCTGCCATCTCTATCTTTTATTTCAATTGTTTTGCAAATAATCAGAATGATTATCTTGGTAACATTAAGCCTTTTTTTTTTTTTCCTAATAAAACATAGCAAATAAACTAGTAGTTCATGGCAACTTTATTTAACAAGAAATTGCATTTTCAAAATTTGAGAATTCAAGCAAATGAACAAAAATTTAAGAATCAATGACTGGCTACCACTCCCCATATTTACCAAGAATCTCTACAAAAGCTTCCATCTCAATTTGCTTGAATATGGCATCACCCAAAAATATGCGTGCAAAGTCCAACCATACAAGCGCCTTTGTAGCCCAAGCGGTAGGGTTGCTCCCCCGTTGTCCTTGGGAGCCTGACTTCTAGCCTTCACACACCCCCTCCCCATTATGAAAAAAAAAAAAAAAAACTATTACTGGACTCCAATAGAACATGAGATGATGAGAGTTAACTTCTTATTAGACTCTCTCATTGGGGATAAAAGGATTCCTCCTTGAACTACCAGGAGTAAATAAAAATTCCTTTATTACAATCTTTAGTATTGTGCTTGCAAAGCTTAAAAATATAAGTAATCTGATTTGTCTTGCATAAACACACAACTAAATAGGTGATTATATATATACATCCTATAACCAGCCAAGAAGCTAGAGCAGCAAAAATTAATTTTTGTATGGTTGCTCAGCACTGAAGTCAGTTCACAAAATTGCAGCCAAAAGGCATGGATTCTACATAATTTACAATATAATGTTTGCTAAAATGAAACTAACTTCGAGATCTAAACCTTGTACACCATTTAATCAGAAGCTCTTCGACATTGGCATCCATTCGAGTTCCAATGCCTCCCCACACCAACATGTGGGCAAGGTCTCCCATGGATGAACCAGTTACTTCGTGCACCGTCTTGAATCCAATTCTTGTGTAGAACCTAACAAGCTGGAACATTGAAGAATAAAAACTCAGGATCAATTAGAGAACTAACCATTATTCCTTGTATTTGATTCTTCCCAGTAATATGAACAAGAAACAAATTGTCAAAGGAAATGTATTGCCTCAGCCTTTTATTTTCCTTTCACATTCATTACGGACAGCTTATCAAACATCTTCACTAGCAAAAAGCGTATAAAAGAACAGATCGGCATTTGATCCCCTATTATTCCATAAGTATCTAAGCCATTATAGCCTTGTTCCAACTCTTTCAAGTGCTTCATCCCCAATTCACCACAAGATATTTCTGTATTTGAGAAGTTTAAATTCTCTCTTCTTTTTTTTTTCATTTAAATCATTGCATAATCACTTCCAGCTCTTAATTTTCTCATGGGTTGTCTACTCTCTGTTAATTTGTAAACTTATACTCAACCATATCATAAAATTGATTCTTTTTCTTGAACTGTAAATGCATGTATATTATATAAACTTATTATGCCCTATGCTTGGATGTTGTTACCTGGTTCTTTACACCCAAATATAGGCAAAAGTGCACTAAACACCCCTTAACTATTTGACTTGTTGCAACATGCGCCCCTCAACTATCAATTGTTGCATTTAAGTCATCCAACTTTCAAAAGTGCTCACATTGCACCACTAAAGCTGACGACCATCAGGTTTGACCATTTAAGTAAGACGCGTGCAGTGACATTAAAAATCTTTTTAGTGACCAGAATAACCTTCATAAACAAAGAAATTTGATAATTTTTTTCTTATGAAGAGTATTTAAGTCATTAAAAAAGTTTTTTTGAGGTCACATGCAGTGCATGCGTCTCACTTAATGGTCAAACTTGAAGGCAGCCAACCTTAGGGGTGCAAATAGCAATGTGAGCACTTTTGAAAGATAGAGGGCTTAATTGCAACAATTTGATAGTTCAAAGGTGTGTATTGCAACAAGTCAATAGTCAATTAAGTTGCACCAACATCAATTAAGCTGTCATATCTTTTCTATTATTTCAAAACGTGTTCCCCAAGGTGAGCATCTATTTCAAATTCTCAAGTCAACCCTTTAGTTAAACTATTTCTTTTAAAATCTATTGGATCTGTTTCTTTTTTCTTTTTCAACTAAAGCTGTTGAACTTGAGGACCACGCTTATACTAAGCTTATTTAGGTTCTCAATGTGAGCTCAAACCATATCTCTATTTGCATATTGTGTCAGCACACACATGGCTCTAAAGGGGAAGAAGGGAAAGCAATTGCCATGCATGAAAGAAGCCGTCACTGCACAGCCATGGCCAGTTCTTCCCTTGCAACTCATCAACTTAATTGCAAGGCAGTGGAATCTTAAGCAAAGCATGAGCTTTGGTGGTGTCACCAAATCTTGGAGATCTGCACCAAAGCAATGCAGCCCAGTTGGGAAGTCACTGTGGCTTTAGCTCTCTGGCACCAATGAAGGCGATTCTGATGAATGCCGCCACAAGACTCATTCTCACATCCTCAGCATCTCATTTCATTTAGGGGACTATTGGTGGTATGGAAGAAGGCCATACCGTTACCCTTTTCGCCATTTTGTGGGTTGCTCCCAGGGTGTACTAGTGGCTAGAGGTGCTGAGAAATCCCAATACTACCTTTGGGACCTTAAAGATACTTCATCGATTCTTCCTCCTTGGGATACCAATGTGCCATTTAAATATGCTGTCCTATCTTCACCGCCTTTTCAGTACAATACCAGTACTTATATTGTGATGGTGGTAACAGGCTTTTCTCATCCAGCTTTCGTGTTAGACGCGGATCTGTAGGTAAACTTCCATGGATAAAACAAGATTGTGCCCTCCTTGAACCACATGCTCCGAACAAACAACTCATGCAATTTACTAATATTTTTGCGTTTGAAGGAAAGTTTTATGCATTGAGTTTGCAGGGAACACTTGCAGTTATAGAAGACATTGATTCTCATCCTAGAATCACTACTTTAAGTAGAAGCAGAGCTGTTCCTTCTAAATCTTCAAGGCATTTCAGAGAATATTTAGTTGAATCCATGGAGAGATCTTATTGATTTTCCTAATCTCTAAAAATTCGATTAATATTGTGGATGATGTTGAGGTTTTTGGCCTTGATTTTGCTAAACTATCATGGGCTAAGATGGAAAGTCTTGGGGATAGAACATTTTTTGTCAGTGCTGAGTGTTGTATGTTTGTCACTGCAAGCAAAGGGGGGTGTAGGAGCAACTGTATCTATTTTACTCATCACACAGTTGATGGTTGTTGGTTGTATGACATGGAAAGAGGAAGCATCTCACCTGGCTGGAGCAACTCTGATTGTATGACAAAATCTCCAGTATGGGATAAACCAATGGAGCAATAAATGTTTGTCGAATTTTGTTTCCACCTTATGTTTGTCAAATTAAGGATACTTTGAGCAATATCATGTGTTTGCTTCCTCCTGTTTTATCACTTTGCTCAAATAATCTCAAAATTTTCAAAAGAAACTCAGGATCAATTAGAGACCTAACCATTATTCCTTGTATTTGATTCTTCAAATAATATGAACAAGAAACAACTTTTCAAAAGATATGTATTGCCTCAGCCTTTTATTTTCCTTCCACATTCATTTAGGACAGCTTATCAGACGTCTTCACTAGCAAAAAATCGTATAAAAGAACAAATGGACATTTGGCTCAAATGATCTCTCCTCCCCACTCACATAGGAGGTTGAGGGTTCAAATTTCATTGCAACACCACCTTTCTAATAAAAAATAATAACATAATAAAAAACATAAAAAATTTGACCAAATACCTCCCGGAAGGAAACAATGTTAGTTAGAGGAGAAAAGTAGACCAAAGAGAACTTCTGGTGAAAGGAAAAGAAAGGAAGGATAACAATTACTCTTCAATTAGAAAAAGATGGTGGAGAGCAAATAAAAAGGAACAAAAATAATAATAAAAAGGTTTATCACAATTCACATGAGTTGAATGGGTAAATGGAAATAAAAGACCAATCATTTTCATCATCATCCTTGCCTTATTCCCATATGCATGGGATTGGCCACATGAATTTTCTATCTCCCTTCATTTCTATTGTCCACCATCGTACCTACCATGTTTAACTTTTAAAAGTCATTTCTAATAACGTCATCCTGTCCGTCTCTTACCTTCTACGACAATTAAACTTCTTCTCACCAGCACATCAATGGGTTTCTGGTGTTTATGCCCAATCCACTTAAGTCTACTCTTTTTATTTTCTCATTGATGGGTGCCAAGCCTAATTTTTTTCTACGGTTTTATTTATGACCCCATCCCTTCTGGCCAATTACTCCATTCTCATTACCTATCCTTTTAGTTTTTGACAAAATACTGTTCAAAGGGTTAGCAATCTTTTATTTATTTATTTTAACGAAGAATCAACCCACCCAAAACTTTGGACTCTTGGACAGTCTGCAAATTCCGAATGCACGCAATAGGCCGCAAAGTCGTTATTTAAGTCCAAACACCTTTGGTGAGTCTCGAACGAGATACCTAAAGAGAATATCCCCAAACCTTACCAGTTGAGCTAGCCTATGTGGGCTAAGGGTTGCAATCTTTCTCCTCTTATTTTCAACCAAAACTGGATAAGTGATGAGCTCTCCCACTTTCTCCTTTTCATTCCTTCAACCCACAGCACTCTTCCTACTCTAAGTTCAAATTTTCACACTAACAATAGCGAATAATGTCATGTAGATGTGAAAGTCTTGACAAAATGAAGTGAGACAAAAAATTGGATTATTTAACAGAAAAGATAATGAAGAAATCAAGTACCTTAGAGTGATAAAGATCAGTGTCATTGATGGCGAGCAATTCAGCTGTTTTACACCCACAATCATACCCATATCGGATTGCAACAGCTCCTATGAACACACCGATGCCAAATATTGATTTTTCCATGCCCAAAGTCTCTCTGCGCAATCTAATGGAGTCCAAGTGAAGAACTCTACCTCCCAACCACACCCTTATCAGTCCCTCTGCTCTCCCAAGCTCTCCTTGGGTTTCCAAGCTTTTTGCAGTGATTCTGAAAAAGGGTCCTATTGTTTGCAGCTGAAGATGAAGGTTTTGGGCTTTGGACGCATCCATGATATCAGACATGGTTGGGAAGGTTGATTCTGTGTTTATCTGACTCTTCTCATCAGGGTTGTTGATTTTGTAGAGAGAAAATACATGGGATTTTGGTGTGTTTGGTTTGGGAGAAAATGAGTGGATTGGTGGAATTTGAGAATAGTGGGTGCGAGAAAATGAAGTGATTTGGGTTTGGGTTTTTCTTGTTGTTGCTGCTAGATTTGAGAAGTGGATTTTGGGAAGTGTAGGAATGTATTTTAGTTCCATATCTTCTTCTCTGCCAAGTGTTTGTGATATGTCCTAAATTAAAGACATTTGATACAAAGTTTATTTGATTCTGGGGCTGAAATTCATGTCATGGCTTGCGTGACTGTGTGTGTGTTTGTGTGTGTGTGAGGGAGAGGGGGGAGAGGGGCGTTTACCCATATTGAGATACTTCAAGGAATGGAACAATTTACCAATGGGGTCCATTAGCAGCCACTTAAGCTTTTGATTGCAGTGGGTATCACATGACTGAGAAGCGACGATCACACTCGCTTATTATTGTCAATTCTCATGTAGTGAAAATTATATGAAAATTACCATATCTCAATTCTCATCCTTAGATGTGGTAAAAAAAATTACGCAAAAACGACCGCATCGATAACTTAGAAATGGTAACTAGTATTAGCTTCCACTTTATTACAGGTTTACAAACACACTTCAAAATTGGGTTTTTATTCAATGGCTAAAATTGAGCTGGACACATCGTATATAATATGAGTCATATCGTATATAGTATAATTCTTCCATGTTGCTTATATAATGTCATCATCGGAATTTTTGAGAAATTGGTTCAAGTATTGTGCTAATGCCCTTGCAGGACTTTTCTGAACTTTATTGTGCTAATGTTCAGAAAATTTTCAAGCACAATAGCGTGAGCCATTTTGGCTTTTACCCATTTTGCTGTGATTTGCTGTTTAGTATAGAGAGGTCCCCATGAGTAGAGATTGAATTCTCGTGATGAACATGTTTATATGTGTATACACACACACACACACATATACTGTGTGTGTGTGTGTGTGTGTGTGAGAGAGAGAGAGAGAGGTGGGTGGTAGGGGTGGAAGGTGATAAAAGAGTAGCAGTTTGGCCCTTTATTAAATGAGGGAGACATAAAAAACCATAGAGCTCAAGTTGATCAACCTCACAGGACCTGGTTTTCTTTAAACAAAAAAAAAAAATACAACCCACCCATCACATTGTGTTTCTCACTTCAACCTCTACAGACTTAGCTACCACCCATGCACGCACATGAGCAAATATTCATTGAAAACAAGAGCTTTATTACAAGTGTTTAAATTAAGATACAACAATTTGAATACTGTACATCAGGTTAAGATTACAATAAAATACACTGAACAAACTAATTTTTGCTATTATATGTACAAGTTGAGCAGAAGCATGCGATGCTAGAAATTCTGATTACTTTTTGCAAAGAACACATCAATTGGAAGATGGTTACCATCAGATGACTTGTGCTTCTTTCGTCTACTTCCACTTGCAATGTGGTGTTTTTGGGTGAACCTGACAAGGTCAGTTTTTGTTAGAACAAATGATGATCACCGCAGAAGATATAAATAACAAGAATGAAATATAATCAGTATATCAGTCAAGGATTTCAGAGTGATTTTAAAACCAATTGGTTAAAGACCCCTGGTTAGTTTGCACAATTTTACTCTGTTTCAGGCCGAGTTGAACAGTTCCACTAAAGATACGGTTGTCTGTTCTACAAATACAAAAACTAACCCTCCGTTCGCTTCTCATAGCTTTGGACGGAACAAATTCATTCTGTAATGGAATCAGTGCAAATTTTGAAGCTATCAATGGCTAAGATAATGAAAAGGGTGAATTAAGATTATGAATATTGACATCATAAGAAGAGACTCATTTCGGTTACAATTGAATGCAGATGAATGCAACTTTTTCACTAAAATGGCATGAACCCGGTAAGAAATTTGATTTTCTTGATCCCTGGAATCAATGCACCATTTTATGAAGACAAATTGCAATATTTATCAAAAATAGAGATTGTCCATGCATGGGAATTACAACTATTGACAACGGTTTTCTAATGACTAATGGCCAGTCTCCCATGTCCATATGAAGTGGTCTAATGTTGCAACAGTTATTATAACCAATACTCCTGTTAAATAAAGAAAAACAAACACGTTGTAAATCTTACATTTATAGACATTATGTCAAATAAAAAACATGATAATAGTTTACATATTATATTATGAAAACAAACAGTAGGAATTGATTTTTTTTTTTTTTTTTCTTTGTTGGAGCGGGGTATAGAGTAGGAAAAATAGTAAACAACCAGCAGCATTCCTTCCAGCTTTTTATTGTAGTAGAACTATCTCTCAAATTCCCACATCACAAGGACATTCAATTTTAATTAAGTGTGAAATTCTAAAAGAAGATTTGGTCTTTTATGGACTATCTTGTAGCAGCAGATAGATTTATTTATTTATTTTTCCAATTCAAGTTAACAAACCCCCCATTTTTCTAAAAAATAAAAAAATCCGTAGGTTAATAAAGACATCTGATTAGATGTAACCCATCATAAAAGAACCATCGGTCTTTAGTACTAGCTAGCAGAGCAGACAGGACCAGAGAAAGGGAAAAAAAAAAAAAAGAACAGAAAAAACTATGTAACCTATCAGGCGTATGACAGGAAACTACAAGGTACCTCTGCTTCAATACAAGATTGCTTGGACTGTTGCTCGATTCCTCCTCCTGCAGCCTCTGGGCAAAATGAAAATCAGAATGTTCTTGCCTCTCCTCAACAAAACTAGGAGGCAGTTCAATCCCACATAGTGAACACTTGTAGTCATTCACCCATAGAAACGGCTCTTTCTGATTTAGTGAAGGCACTGCTTCTTCATCTGAAAGGTTGGCCCTCTTCTTTACTTGATCTTGGCTAATTCCGTCAGACTGTTCAGATATAGAAAAATAATGTGTCACCAATTGTACTGTATTGGGGGCATTAACCTGGGCATGTAGCAACATGTATAACATGCTTATGTAAGAAGTAACAAACCAAGGCAGAAACTAATGCTGCGTTTGGATTGTACAAGTATAGGGACTTTAAATTTCGAGAGAGAAGAAAAGAGGGGAAAGTGGAAATAGAGAGAAAAACATGATACAATAGAAAATATTCAACACAAAAACCCAAGTAGAATTTGTTTTCTTTTTAAAAGTAAAAGTTGAGCTAAATTGCAAATAAGTTTAAGATGGAGATATGTGATAACAATTGATAAGAGTGCCATCCTGAAAATGCTATCCAATACATTAAAAAATCGTCAAGCATCAAAATTAAAAGAAACTATGTTCTGCATTAATTTAAATGGTTGTTTTTTAATGGCACCAGTCAAAATAATGAACCACAAACCAACCTTCCTACATACCTTGTCCTTACATTGGTTGCTCAGAGGTCCATAACTTTTCTCCATGTCACAACTATCGCTGCCTAACAAGCAGTTACCGTGATTGAAACTTGAAATTTGATTGTTGTCCAGTGAATCTTTAAAATCACCATGACATGCCTCCTGAAGGTCAGTAGAAAGACCATTTTCTGTGTCCATCATAAAGTGGTTGTCACTAATATCTGAGCCCACGGAAACGTCATCACTCATATTTCTTCCAGAAGTATCTCCTGATATAAAGAACTTGGATAGAGTTTTCTGTGTAGGATCAGATGGAGAACCATCCTTGTCTTCATTAAATTGAGACATCCGCAATCCTGACAGAAAATAACATATTTGTTCATCAGACATCCTTGTATTTGAGAGGTGTGTTGAGACCTACAATCCACAGAAATGAGGTAGAGGAGGGCAGAGGAAAATATAAATGCTCTATCATAATACCTACCACAAAACTGCACATACTACAAAGCCACACGTTTTGAGCATCAAAGAACAGAAAAGTTTTGCAATAGTGTTTAGTACTCATCC
This sequence comes from Cornus kousa, assembly GCA_025631255.1. Classification (NCBI taxonomy): domain Eukaryota; kingdom Viridiplantae; phylum Streptophyta; class Magnoliopsida; order Cornales; family Cornaceae; genus Cornus; species Cornus kousa. Next base: position 4,475,185 of record JAOTQH010000005.1, on the reverse strand, counting down.
AATATGGAAAACTAAAAGAAAGTCAAAGAGGATGCACTTGTAGAAGAGAAAGTTTTGCTGAAAAGGCAAACATAACTTCTGGTCTGATCAGCACAAAAAAAAAAAGAAAAAGAAAAAAAAGCCGTGGAGCAAGATATTGTAAGAGATAAAGACATGGAAAATGGAAACAAATTAAGAACATTAAATCAACTACCGAGATACACGTAGGAAGGGCAGTTGCGAAAGGAAGGCGGCAGACAACCTTTTTTTGGGGGAGGAAAAAAAAAGGTGTAAAAAACGAAGAGTCATTATTTGAATAAAGATTGCTAGATCCTGCTTCCGAGGATAAGCAAGTAACATTCCAGTAGGCACTATAATGTAAATTTTTCCACAATAATAAATATGAACCAAGTATTGTGTCCCTACCAATTAGTCTTAAGCATACTGGAAGTTCAGCCTTTAGCAGCTTAGATGCATACTTCAAGATATCCTTGCTTGAGCATACATATTTTTCCAAAGTCACAGCTCGAGTTCGGACCTGGAGATTGCAAATCAATAAACATGACAGCACAATGATCTGGTAAGTGATAATCACCAAAAGGATGGGAAGAAATTGAAGAAAGATAATAAAGAGTCTGTTACAACAATTACAAGGGAAAAAAAGTATTATAGGCGGAAACTTGATACAAAAAAAAAAAAAACACATTACAAGATCTAGGAATTAGCCAGAATCACTAGTTAGCATTTTAGAAATGCCATGGTGTGTAGGAGTGCACAAAAACCGGTTAAACAGGTAAACCGGACCAAACTGGTCCGGTATTTTATGGTTTGGTCCAGTTCCGGTTTCAAAAACAAGGAACCGTGTCCGGTTCTAGCTTTGGGATCCTCCAGGACCAAATTGAATAGTTAATTAATAATATATATAAAAATATTTAATACACAAAAGATATAATAGATTTCCTAAATCCTAGCCCAGTAATATATTATATATATAACATATAAAAAAATATTTATATTTTAGATGAGCCAGCCACGTACACATGTTGAATTAGTTTGAGAACAATGTAGAATCTAAATATAAGAAATTCATATTACTTATCAAAAAAATATATAAGAAATTCATATTATCAAACAGGATAAACAGGTGGAACCGAACTGAACCAGTCCCTCATAGTTCAGTTTTGTTCAGTTCCGATGGTTCCTTCGGTCCGGTTTGGTCCTGATTCACGCCAGAACTGGTCCAAACAGGACTGTGTGCACCCCTAATGGAGTGCATTCATGAAAACAGAGGACGCAAAGGCTACCCTAAAAGAAAGCATCAGAAGGTACCTCAAAAGATGCAGTTTTCAGTTTTAGTGTCAATGTTCGCCCAGAAAGACCTTCTTTTTCCATGTCAGCGGAAAGCATTTCAGCAAGATCCACTGAAAAATTAAAAAAATTGGCATGGCTTAGTTGTTGAAGGATTGTTCAAATAATCTTACTCGTGAAAGCAAAAGACTGGCCTTATTTCCAGATGTAAAATGTGCTTCTTTTGGAACAAATAAATTACTTCTACAAACATTTCAAGAACACCACAAGTCTCAGCAAATAATTAACTTTTATTTGAAATTCCAAGTTTACCTGCAAAGCACTAAATAGTTGCAGAAATGTAGCCAAATCAGTTCACAACAAGATGGAATGAACTAGTACTACATTTTCTCACTTATTGTCCTGTCAAACCCATGCATAAACTCTAAAATGTCATATCCATTAAAGGTAAAGCTGGATTTGAAGGATAAACAACATACAACTCGCAAAATAACAATTTTTCCTAGGATCAGTTTCCTTTACATTGCAAGTAACAGCATCATAGTGATCACAAAATATTGGTTTTAAGTAAATTGAGAAAATTACAAAATGTAAGGATATAATCAAGAAGTAATGCACCAAACTAACATAATTTTGGATTCATGGGCATGAGATTTATCTTAGCCATTTCATGAAAGCAATAGGCATTTCAGGCTCAGTGTACAAATCAAAGAGTTGAAAAGGTGAGTCCTCAAGTTCAAGGAGCATTCACATGACTTGATCCTCTTCCTCTGCCTGTTCTCCATATGGACCATATAATAAATATGAGCAAGGAGAAATTATGGCTAAACCCTGAAAGAATGAGTCATTACATAAATTTTCCTAAGATAAGAATTAATTACAAAGGGATACGAACTTACTTCCATAATTTTCAAATTACTGATTCAGTCTTAAATAATCACGAGAACCAAAATTGACATGATAACCCATTGGAATAACAATGACCAGTAGTTGAGTTATTAAACGAATAACTTAAAAATAGATGTTTCAGTTAAAATGGTGATGAAAACACACAACCATTAAGAAAACAAGAAGTGGTAGAAGAACCTCGAGACAATTTAAATTCTAATATGAAGCTTGTTCACACAAAACTTGGAAATAAGGGAGTCGAGTGTGTTTTTCTCAGAAGGAAAAAGGAATGACAGAGGTTGGTGGTCATTTCACGCTGATGAAAATAAGGAAGAGGAAACAACCCATAACATTACTCTTGCGGCAAGGAAGCATGTTGTCCATAGAGTTTTTATAAGGCTTCCTTTCACTAAACTTGATTATTTTCTAATGGCATTTGAATTATCCTAATAAGTTACCATTATACAACAGAAGGGCATATTTAGCAACAATATACAGAAGTGAAATCCCTAGTATTGCAATACGTTAGTAATATTCTTCAATTTTTTATTTCCTTAGTTCAATATGACAGTCAATAGAGTTCCATTCCATGGAAAATTCCAAAAAAACAATAGGAAATTCCACATGTACATCAACAGAAATGAAAAGGAGCTGCTAATTAGCATAGTGGACATTTAATGAGGATGGACATAAAAGCAAATCAGGTCAGATATATGAGCAAGAGCAACAGCTTCATGGCATGACATATCCTAACTGAATGTCTCTTGTAAATAAAAGGAAAACCTGAGATACCTAATTTCTGATATAGCAATGTCTCATCCTCAGTGGCTGAAAATGTTCTCTCACTACTTATACTTTTCCGCAACTTAACTTGAGGGGTATCTGTCCTCCCAAGTCCCAGACCCACAGAGAGAAAAAAATCTGCAATAAAATGGTACAATGGTTAATAACTTAGTGTAATTTTACAGATATAAGCACCACAAATACTAAAAGCAAAGAAGAATCAGCATTACCAAAATAACAAAATAAAGAAGAACGAGAAGTAGCATAAAAAACGCAAGTCAGTCTAAAATGGTATGATGGTTAATAACTTAGTGTAATTTTACAGATATAAGCACCACAAATACTAAAAGCAAAGAAGAATCACCATTACCAAAATAACGAAATAAAGAAGAATGAGAAGTAACATAAAAAACGCAAGTCAGTCTAGTTAAAGTTGAGTGTTCAAAAAATTATTTTCTGTCATTTGAAGAAAATATTAATGAGTTAGTCATTTGACCTATGCACATTCAAAATACCAAAAGGCTTATTCAGTCAGATAATAATTTTACACACATTTTAAATAGAAAAGACAGAAAAAAAAACTAATTACATGAGAATCTAAGAATTGCATGAGAATACTTTAAGCAGTTTTTCAAAAGAAATGTTAATTATAAAAAATTCAGATATATAGTAGGAAACAAATTCAAAATCTTTGACTTGAACCGTGACTCTTACAGTCTTATGATATCGTGTTTTGCAGGAATACCATTTTTGTACGAGAACAATTTCTTTCTTTTTCACTGCCTCTACTATTACCATTATCTAATACACAAAGAAAAATACTACGAAAGAGAGAATATTTTGGAGAAGTTCTCATATATGGCGAAACTTTTCCTCTCTAGATATTCTCATAATGCACCTGAATAATTTTGCTTCTACTTCCAACCATAATTAGAATAATCAGCTATCTTCTTTTTTTTCCTAGTTGGTCACACGCGCCCCCTCCAAGGAATTGTTTGCACCTAGTAGGAATCGATCATGAGACCTGATACTTCGAGAGGCATCATGGGCCAAGTCGTTTCCATCTAGGCCAATCCCGTGGGGTTAATTACCAGCTATCTTCTCCATAAGGTAATATAACAAAATAAACCAACCTAAGAAATTTCTGCACGAGTAGTAGATGATTGTAGCTAATCTTGACATTAGAAAGGCACAAAGTTAAGCTACCAGCTTTCATCAAAGCTACAGCCAGAAAATGACGAGCTTACAACTCTCCCAGAGTCCAACTTGCCATTGGGTTTGCTTGGGTGGCATGCATTTAAAGAGTGTACTTAATTGTCATGACTCAACTGATACAGTTCAATTTCTCATCTATTTAGGCTTTCTCCCTCCTCACTAATCCTTTGACATGATTCAGAACAGGTCGACTGGAAGCGACTTGTGGTAGAATTGATGAAATAACCTGCTTCTCCCAAACTTCATTATTCTTGCTGATTTTCTTCTTCAACATGATTTGTTTACAATTGCTCAGAAAGCTCCAAAAAAAAATGAAGTCTATAAATAGTCTCAAATTATACGAAAGTGGTGCAAGATATATTAAGTTAATGACATCAACTCTTAAAGTAAAGACTTAGCGCAAATGAAGCTAGAGTTCATGTTCATCAACTTTAAAGATATACACTTGGTGCAAATAAAGCTGATATCCACACCTACCAACTATTACTAGGTGCTATAGGAAAAACTCGGGTGGGCAAGTGTGAGAGACAATTTCAAGTATTAGGCAAATATTTTAGTGTAAATGAAGTATAGATAAGGCTTGTACCTACTCCATCCCTCACAACCTCGGGACTAACTGGACCAAAACCAGGTAATGGCCTCCTAGGCCTCTATCCAGTTAACCTCTCAGGACCCTGAACTAACAGGAGCAACAATGCGTAAGAGCCAAAACAAATTTAATGCACTCTTCTATAAAGAAAATCATAGCACAAACTCCATTCATAATCCCATCAATTACCCATTGATCCATTACACATAAAACCACCTAAGTGCTTTGTTTTGATAAGTATTATTGACATCAAAGTACCTCAAAGATTACAAACTCACTTCTTAATGAGAAAGGTTACTGCAGCCCAGCTCCCACTCAAGAGAGAGAGAAGGATTGAAGATGGGAAGTGAGAAACTGAATAATAGCAGATTTGATATCTAGAAAGGGGTTTTCAATAGTACAGAATGCAAATAATTTCAATAGCAGATTTGAAGTTCTCACTATTCCAAAATCATATGACAATCCTTAGGTGCAAACCTCTCACATAACAATTTAGAAAGAGAGAGAGAAAAAAAAAAAAAACCTGATGAAGAACGAGAAAACAGTGCACAGAGGAAACTACTCTTTTGCAGCATTTCCTCACATGTTGTGACTCCAAAAACATCCTTTAACACGTGTTCAGTGACCTTACCAATGCCCCCAATCTGTAGATAGAAATACCCAATATGTCTCTCAATCAGAACACGAAGCTATACTAAGGACCTCCAACAATATTAAATGTATCAATTTTGAGCTACAGTTCTTTCAAAACAAACAATGCAAACTTGTCAAAACAAATCTACAGATAACTGAAATACCTTCCTTATAGGAAGTGAGGATATAAATGTCATGACAGCCATCCGGTCATTTGGTAAAACAAACTGGCCATTTGGCTTGTTTATATCTGAGCAAACCTGATAAAAAGAAAAAAGAAATAAAGGACGTTCGAGTTAGAACTCCCTAAGAAAAAACTCAACTCAACAAAGCCTTTTTTTTTTCTCAAGTCTCAACTACTAGGGTCAACTACATTAACTCCCTCAAAAACAGATTTTCTAAAGGAATATCTAGATCATTTCAGTTCTATATTACTCATTGATCTTGCTGAGAACAGAGGAGGAAACAGAAATTATAGATGCTTTGAATTCAATACAAACAAGTTAAGTTGAATAAGCTCATAATCATAGAAATTTCAGAACAAAACATTTCGGAAAACTTTCTAAATATCCAACCTGAACCGAGCACTATTGTGGATGCTGGTAAAACCAAATGTTCATCCAATTTAATTAGTTCTGAACATAATAGCAAACCATCTCACTTGCTTCTCCCTTGTCTTTTAACCTATTGAGTTTGTGCTTCTTTTCTACGGTAAAATGCAAAAAGCTCATTGAATTATTCTGCATTTGCAATTGAACTTCAAAATCCCCCTAACCTATAAACAATTTGTGAGTAAATCCTTTTCCATCATTCAACTTCATGAAACCATATAACTATCCTAAAAAAATGAGAACAAAAAATTTAAGTTTAAAAATGTTTTTGAAATAAAAAAGTTATCCAAAATTGAGGTAGGATCTACTATTGAAATAACCCAACTCATTTTCCACCATTAGAATCCCAAAAATGGATCTCTCTGCATGGTTTTGTATGGGAGTAATTTGGTTCTGAGAAAAGGGCACATAACCCATTTCTGTCACTTTCTAATCGAAGAATAACAACGGGGCAATTTGCAGGGTTTTACAATAGTACAGGGGGGTTATTGCCAAATTAATAACCTAGGGGGTTATTTGCAAATGAGGAGAAGCTGAAGGGAGATTTTTTCATTTTACCCAATTTTCTATGCCATAATTAATAATTAATTCAGTCAACCTAGCCACTAATCCACCTCAACATCATTAGCATTGTTTTGAATAAGTACATCTTCAATTACTCATAAATATACTTTTTCACAATTACCCCATAAACTGCCCCACAATCCATTCGGGTCATGTTTGTCAACTCAAAAGAAATTCCCATTTAATATAAACCACGAGGCACCGTTTATAGCATAACATTCTCTACCAACTTCACTTTTATCAACAAAACTTCACTTTTATCAACAAAAAGTAAATCCTCCTAGTGTATTGTCAAACATGGATTCTTTGGTGTTCACATTGCCAACATCTCCACTAACAATTTCCCTCAACTACCGAGAATAAATATATACACTTCATACACAAAAATTCTGATTTTTTTTCGCTAAATGGCATGAAAAAAGAAGTGGCTGAAACAGAATATTCGTGAAATGCAAAAAAACAATTTTCATGAACAAAACGATGCACATAAGTGTCCATGCAAGATGCATATCTGTGGTCCATGTGATAAATTGATGTGGAGAACGTCTAAAAACATAAGAACAAATTCAACAAAAATCCTAAAGCACCTTAGCAAGTAAGCGGTTTGGCCCCACTCCAGCACTACATGTTAGACCAGTCTCTTCATAGACACTTGTTCTGAGTTCTTCAGCAATCTTCACAAAGGGTAACAAAATATGAAGGGCGTTAAAGCAAAAGGAGTATCCAGTTTAATGACAATAAAGAAAAAAGGAAGTGAGTGTGGGGTAATTCCTTTAGCTTATGTTCATACCTCTCCACCGGTAATGCCCCTTTCTTTGCAGACCTTTGTTATATCAAGGTATGCTTCATCCAAACTAGCCGCCATGAAGTTGGGATCATATTTCTGGAAAACTAATTAGAAAGAGCATGTCCAAGTGAAGTTTATTAGCAAAAGATAACTGCTGGTTCAGTCCAGAAAATACATTAAAGCACGATATCAACCTTTTCTAGTTAAATCACTGTAATGAGTATACTTCTTGAAATCTACTGGGACAAAAATCAACTCTCGGCATAATTTACGTGCAATGAAACCAGGCATTGCAGCACGAACCCCAAATTTCCGTGCCTACAGAGTAGACAAATCATGTTCTCAGTAGAAGTATTGAGTTAAAAACTAAAATAAAAAAATAAATAAAAGGTTGTTTCTCTTAATGGAAATTTGAAAGAAAATCTTGCGTCAAAGAGAAGCAAAAAGAACATGAAGGAACATCAGGACAAGCCAACAAAAACCATCCACAATGAAACTTCCAGTTAGCAATTCAAACCTCATAATTAGCAGTGGATATCATAGACATGCCACCCACAGCCATTGGTTTGCCCTTCAACGAAGGATTGCTTAATGTTTCAACAGCTGCATAGAAAGCATCCATATCTACGTGTAGCCAAATCCTTAACAAATCACGAGTAACTTCTAGCTCTAAAATTCTCTTATCAGCAACCTATAATGAAAAAAAAAATTAGAAGGCACAACCACAGTAATTATTTCACCTCATGAAGTGCTTTTTAAACATTTTCATTGCTTATTTTGTAATGGCATAGAGAAAATTCATAAATTACTAAGTACACTCATTGTATGACCTGATGCACCAGGCTTGGGCAAGGAAATGAGATCAGTCAACTCCATCGATCCAATGATGCTGAGTCATGGTCCTCATGGAGTGCATTCTGCAGAGTGTACGAAGACTATAGTTTCCTATTAAAGTTTTTAAAAACAATTACATATTTAATTTCTTATTTTGATGTTTCTTCATCTTTGACAAATCATTTTAACTTTTAAGACACTTTTAGGTCCAGTGACAACATACTTCAATAATGAACCCAGATGATGCACTAGTTACACGCGCCATAGATATTTTTCACTGATTACTTTACACCAATTGGATAGCTAACTAATACTTGGTTTCCTTATGTCCATAAAAGAAATATTTCTTAATTACCAAAAAAAAGGGTTTAACTGCCAGTCAAAATGTTGCCAAATAAAGAGTCACTGGTTACAGTTGCAACTTTGTATGTATCAACTCGTTAGTTTTATGTAATTTATGAACATAAGCAGAGGCATCAGGAAAATAACAAAGAGAGAAAAACAAGAAAATATATAAATTGTTGGAAATTTGAGATGTTTTTAAGACTTCTTTATTGCATAAGTTTTATATTGGGCCTTTTTAATTTGGCGGTTACAAGCCTTTGGCTTTGCCTATATAAGTTGAGTTCTATTCTTGTTTTGTTACTTCAATTTTATATCTTTTGTTCTTCCACTACTTTCACATTTTTACATGTTTTATGGACGCCGAGACGAAGACTTGATACACAGTCTTTCCAATTGGAGTCTTCGTGGTCCGTCAATTGGAGTAATTTTCTATTTTCATCACATTATTTGTTCAAAGTTGTTTAAAGTGTAAAATCCTAAAATCATATAAAATATCCCGAACATAAATTGTGGTAGGGTCATAAAATTATATCAAGTGATTGGAAAAGCAAGACAAAAAAGAACTCCAGTTTTCAATATTAGATTTTCTGTCAATTACATGACAAAGCACATTAATACCATGGTAAGATGAAGTAGAACGTATATGTTTTCCTCTAAGAGTACCTCCTGATAATGAGATATATCTGCTGCCGTGAGCTTTGCACACCGAGCATGCATGTTTTCTATTTTCTGCTTTATGAAAACCTCCTTACGTTCCTCATTCTCAAAATATTTTGATCCTTTGCTCATCTCATAGACTACTCTCTGCACTTTTTCCTTATCAACTCCATCCATCCCTACGATGTCGCAAGAAAAAATATCTCACATTTTAAGATAACATGTAAAGTGAAGAAAAAAAAATTATTATGACAAAATCAAAATACCAACACAAGACTAGAAGTAGACTCCAACTAAAGCAATTAAGAATATAATCCCATTACAAGTGTATAAATATATTTACAAAATCCACTTTCAATTTACATTCTTCAAAATAAGCAACCCTAGTCATACGACTTAGAATCACACATAAAACGTAGTTTTGTCCCAAAAATCTCTTCTGAACAAAATCAGAAATTTAAAACAACAAAACCATATACATATATTGGAAGAAGAAGCTAGTGTTCATTTCTCATGGACTTTCTTGCATTTCATCTAAAATTCAAATTTTAGGGTATTTCAAAATTTTGTTTCTCCTTAGTTCAAGATCATAAACAGACAACTAGAAGTTTCAATCAAAGACGTGGACACATCGGGTAACCGATTAAAAGGCAATTCAATTTGATATAATGATAGCACAATCAATCGCAACTGAAACGCGTGTGCAATAAGCAACAAGAACCGGGAAATGATCGAGCAAATTCAAAAATTCCACAGTATTGTGCGTCTTCTAGTTGTAGATTGCCCAAATAAAAAACCCTAAAATTTATCAGTCCGAATAGATACGATTTATATACCTGCTTTGGCGTTTGTGAAAGCGGTGTGGTAAGACTGCCATGGCCGAGAGGTGTCGCCGCCTGATGTCTCACTCGTCGCCATCCCCTCTTTTTTAGCTTGCTCCGGAAGGAAGACACAGAAATTGAATATTATGGGAGTAGTATATAAAGAGGACTGCAAAGACCGCCAAAACGGAGAGTAATGGAGAAAATTAAATAAACAAATATAAAATCCTACTTTATTTTTTAAAAGAAAAAAAAAAAAAGAAAAAGAAAAAGAGAGAAAGCAAAAGTGTGAAAAAAATCCCCCGAACTGTTTTAAAATTTCACTAAACTCCCATGTACTCGTAATATCTTTCCTACAACACCATTAGCTTAAAAAGTTAAAAAAAATGATGAACTCGCTGAACCAAAAAAATAATAATGATAAATAAAAAAAGTGATGTAGGATATAATTTTTGTCAAATTTGCATTGACTATCAACTCAAAAGGTTCATTCTTGTATATCAACGCGTATCATCGTCTAATAAGAAGTTTTGATTCAATGATCGAGGTAGACACATCATAATTATAGGTATCCGGGGTTTCAAACAAAACTTGATGGACTTAGTTTCAATGGATGGCTTCATATTTAAGATTTCTTTGACTAACTTTATGAAGTTGAACACTTTTTTGAAGAATATTTTTGACATACCTAAAAAAATAAGCAAGCTTTGTTTATAACATTCAAACTTAAAAAAGATGTTTCATATTGGTGGAAAATGCAAGGAAAGCAAACTTGCAATCGTGAAACGAGAGGAAACGATTGTTAACGGCTAGATTTGTACCATTAAATTATGAGCAATAGTTGTATTATGCAAGACAGAGAGTTGGTCTGCCAAGGAATTTTACAATAAATATAGTGATATCAAATAAAACCAAAATAATATTATTGAAGCAATGAGTGATTTTATTGCGATTGATAATCAGCAATGCAATTAACTTCAATATCGGCTTAGAAATCAGATTTAATTAAATGAATACTTAAACCAACAGGTTTGTAGCCTAGTGGTACCAGGTTCCTACTTCTCAAAAAAATGTCAGGAGTTCGAATGGAATCATGCACCCCATCGTTTTTATATACAGTGACCCTGCATTATGTGCTCTTGGTGGGCTTTATGAGTTAGTCATTCAGGATTTCAAACCAAACTTTACTCGATGAAAATATTCTATTGTACCACATATATCGGGCGGTTGTCTTCATTTTTTCTATTTTTCTTACCTCTTTTTCAATATAATTTTCATAATCATAAAAAAGAAAAAAAAAATTAATAATCATATGAAATAAAGCATAAAGGTTCCCTTCTTAAACTTAGATATATTAATCAGTTTTAAAAAAAAAAATTAAGATAGCTCAATAAAGATAACCCTAAGTAAATATTTAAAAACTCAACATTTAGCATAAACAAGTGCATGATAATTTAGGCCTAGGGTTCCAAGATAAATTACCCATGTAATTAATCAATGCGAATGCAGACTGAAAATTTTATATATATATAGATAGATATATATATATATATATTAATTAGGACAATAATTGCATACTCAAGATGATCCATGTTAACCGCTCATTGTATGTCATTACAAAATTTTTAAAAAGTAATAAATAAGGACAATAATTTTTTTTTTAATAAATTCAGTCATTTCCTATTATTTCTTTATTTATGGTCATTTATTTTATATATAAGAATAATTTTCTTGAAAAGTAATGATACAACCTCCAAATTCAAAATTTACATAATGTGAATTATTTATGATTGAAAGAATGAGAGTACTTCCCCACCAAATAATTTATTTATTATTTTTTTATTTATTTAAATTTTTATTTTTTTACAGGGTAAGCAAACTCACACACCCATATTTTCACGGGAATTTGAACCCAACCTCAATATTGTTTAATATATTACCTGTAAGGTAATCATAGACAGTGATGGAGCTAAAAAAAATTATTTGAAACGGTTCGTTCTTGAAAAACAATATGATAAAAATAAATATAATAATAATAATAAAATTAAAATTAAACTATCATAATCGCAAACCGTGTTGTACCAAAAATTTAATGGAGGCATTAATTATTAGATTCCCATCTTCCCATCATGCTCAATGTAGCTCCTACTCATCCGCAAAGGTATAGCGGTGTTGATATGGATCTATGAGGTAAGTCCTTGAAGTCTCGCTTTTGAACTGCACTTCTGACTTGAACAGTGTGTGTGTTGTGGAACCGATACATATGCTCTAAAAATAAAATAAATAAATGGAACTCTTACTCTATTTACTATATTTTCTATTATTTTTTCTTTATGATAAAAAAAATTTAATTCAATTAATTAAATTCGGATTGTATTGTATCTACAGGTCAGCAAATTTGGTCCCTATAAATATATGAAGTCCAATCCAAACCCCGAATTCTACAGCTAGATACATGAAGCCCAATGTTTGCCATTTCAAGGCCAACGGTTTTGAAGTACCATGATTTGAAGAACACGAAATTAATTGCAACACCTATTAAAGACTTACATTTTTATATAGGGTCAAGGTCAAAAAATACATCTCTAATATTAATATAGTGTAAAAAAGTCTGTATAAAACCCCTTTATACTCTTAATTTGGTGTAAATACCTCACATTTTGCATAAAAAAAAATTATAGTACCCTCTTGTCAATAAAATAAAATAATATTGTATTAAAAAGACCAAACAATGTAAAATTAC